>JAZGTH010000008.1:11982500-12025000 GCA_036877525.1 Chromobotia macracanthus
GGCGATCAGTGAGGACATTTGACTAGTCTGCGGCTTATCTCACACTGCTGGGCCTTTTCCAGCCCAGCTCAAATAAACCGGCAGAAACTATAAAAATAAAGGAAATGACCCCTGACCTGGCAAGCCTGTGAAAGGGTGATATTGTTTTTAATAGGGCAGTCAGTGTGACACCTCCCTTCATTTGTCAATGTTCTGTATCGCCTATGAAAACGACACGGCTGATAAGAGTTTCAGACCCATCCCATTAATCACTGGTGTGATTCTGAAGAGGGAAGAGAACGACAATAGAGAAAGTGCTGAGCATGAAGGATGGGGAAGTGCGGAGAGGCTCAGTCACCCCGAGGGAGACACATCAGATCTGCCTTCTAAAGATGGTAACAATAGTCAGACCAGCTCTGAGGTTTAAGAAATATCATCAGTACATCATCTATTTTGCTTTGTAAGCAAATGTCTTATCTTGGCATGTTCAGATAAAGAGAAATAAAGTTTCCCACTAAGGGAGTTTCATAAGAATTTGTAATGCAAAATATGCCAGAAATAAACACTATATCAAATTATACGGTTCTCAGATGAACTCCAGCTGAATATACAAAGTCTGGTCTCGTGTTACATAACTACTGTAGTTATTTAACTGAGTTGCAGATAGTTGTTGTTTGATTTTGTTGGACAACAACTTCTCAGCTAACTGCGCATGGTTGCACAGGCAGACATGAGATCCAGATCTGCTGCTTGACTTTGAACCTGGAGCCACTTGCCACACCTGAAGCAAGAAGATCTCGACCATCTGTAGATCGTCAGAAACTTCCTCTACTGAGATCCACTGAGAGTTTGGTTCTTCAAAGTCCCACAGTAAGAGAAGAAAAACTGTGTTTAAAAGAATCAGAATATGTTTAAAAGAATCATTTTCAACAAACAGCAAAACGAAAAAATCTTAAAACATATAACTTTTAAGGATCCTGCATCCAGTCTGAAGGAACATAAAGCAAACGCTTCTTTTGAGTTGCAAAGTAGATCCTAAATCTTACTCATGCTCACATACATTCAAATACGTCACGTCACGATACATTGCATCAGGTGTGACATCTTCACATGCCATATTTAAATATATGCAGGCATGAAAGAGTCTATCATTCAAAGCTACAGCAGAAGGCTTTCAAAGTACACAAGTTATGTGGCCTTCCTAACTCTTAAACTCTTTTCTTTGTTGTATTTAAAATGATACATCCTCTGCCCATCCCTGACTCATTCAGTGTGAATTACACACGGATATACAAAACAAACACTGTTTTAGTCATTGCCCATGCCAGTGGGGGCGGAGTTTATAGAAGTATTTAAATATTTGACACACGTTGTTCTCTCAAAAATCTATCCAAATCTCCTGTAGACCAAATGAGCATTTTGTACCACTTCTGATTCAGAAAGGTCCTGCCCTGTTCCTTTATCATAGACCTTTAACAGCAGAACAATCAAGCAACAACAGGAGTTTCTGGCACACCAAACCCACTCTCTTCATCACAGCTGCTTATGGTACGGGACACAATGGAATGGAATTACAGGCATCTCACATGTTGATTTATTGTCGATGAACTCATGTGCTCATGAGCTTGTTTTCCCCTCATTGAAATGCTACTTTAGACTGATTCATCAGATCCTTACAGCAACGCACAAGCCTTTTACATTATTTACTATTCTAATCCTCTGATTTCTGTGGGAGTGAACTCACACAAAGATACAAACAGCATTGGAATTTCAAAGATTAAACACAGCTGTTATATCATAGATAGATATAACAAGATATATGTCAAGATATTTACTCATTTTCTGAAAATCTGAGTGGTCATTGCTTGTGCAAAACCTGCCACTAGGGTGTTTGCCAAGAGGTTGCTAGGCAGTTGCTAAGGTGTTTGAAGTGGTTGCTTACTGGCCCAATAAAAAGTGCCCGCCCAATTCTAGTCCCTTAATATGGCCCAAGGGAGATATACACTGAGACAGATGGTTCTGAACTCTGATCTGTACTTTAACACACACAGTTTGAGGTTCACATGCTAGCCGCTTTCCTGTTTAGTGAAAAAACAAAGTTCAATTGTTTTCGTCCAGGGTGACTTGTCTTTGTTTCAGATTAAATGACATTCTTGCAGCCTGCAGTCACTACACTGTATGAAGTCTGTTACTCAACCCGAGCCTGACTGTGAGTTTCAGTCAGTTTTTTTCAATCAATGTGGAGGTTTGTGCTGGGTTCAGGTTTGTAATTAATAAAAAAATGAACATTTTATGTTTTAAGGTCATTTTTAAAATTCTCAACATTAAAACATTCTATAAAATTGATGTAGCTCAATACACTTAAGTAGTTTTTAACTACTGTCTCTACCCAGAAATCTGGTGATTCGACCCAGATTCACATTACCAGCTCTGTCAGGTTTGCATCTATTCCAATAAAGTAAAACCCACTAACTTATACTAAAGAATCAATGGCATTAAACGTGTACTTCATATATTTGTATAATTTATTAGCATTTATATGCACCATTAATCTCTTTTTACCACACAACGATGAAATAATATAGTGATACAGTTGTATAGTTTTAGTTTCTTAATCATATCCAGGTATGAGCCATGAAAGCAAATTAAAAACTACATATGTTTGCATGAAAGAGCATGTCCAAACAATGGAGAAGAATGATCATCTTGTGTACATCAGAAATGTTTGCCGAGTCTTCCAATCTTCTCCTTCTCGTTCGGGTCACCGTGTTCTTCCAGGGCTTCCGGGCCTGCTGCTCCACATCTGCTTTTCCAGGCCCAACGGTGCCACTTCCAGGCTTATAACCCATCACCATCTGTACACCTTTAGTCAGCACTTACACATTTTCTTATAAATTAGAGTGATTGGTGAGAATGTGCCATTTCTATAAATATAAATAAGTGCCTCTCTAGTGCCATCTCTGTGTGAAACATACAATTGCAGGTTACTTACATACTTTTTTTACGTGTAAGTTAAATTAAGATGCACTGACATTTCCCTTGAAATCAGATCTGACACCGAAATAAAAAAATCATTATTATAAACTTTATATAAAAGTTTTGAACACGAATCTGTTATGTACTTTCTTAAAGGAGTTTTGATCATGTTCAACCTATAAAAGCTACAGATCGCAGCTTCAGTATATTTTAATACAAATGAATGCATTCATCAGTCGACTCTGATTTAATGAAATATATTTTTATCCACTTTGCGTATCACATAAGCAGTGCTATCGGTGGCTAAATATATTATAATATGCTTTATATACATGTTGTACTTACAGTGTATCTTATATATAAATGAAACGATATAAAACTGGCCCATAAATGCAGATCTCCTCTTCAAAGCTGTTTGGTGTTGTAAATGTCGTCCAAAGAAAGTTTTTATGCATATAGACAAGCGCAAAATATAAATAATCGTTGTTTTATACCAAAGTGTCACTAAAATAGCTCCGGAGAAACTCCAGGCCTTGCTTTAAATAGTTCCGGATGGGAAACTATTTATTATTATTATTAACAGTAATAATACGCCAATTAAATATGTGCATAATTCAGCAGAATCAAATATAAATGAAATAACAAAATAAAAAAACACTACAAATGGCAAATACCCCGTACAAACAAAACATTTCAACAGATCTCATCGTTTTACACAATGGCATAGTCAAACAAACGTGCAAATCTGTAGGAAACTAATCACAACTTGCTTTGATTTCCAAGGATTTATTTTGCATATGTTTTCTTTGTGTAAGGGGAAAAAAGAAACACAAACAGATATAGAGGGATATTTAGAGGATACTCGAACCCGTGTCTGTTAAATGGCTTTGTGGACACATTTGTTGTGTCTGGTTTATTTATTTGGTTAAATTGTTTTATTTGTACGTGCATTTATTAGTTCTTCCAGACATCATACAAACACACACGTTTTATTTCATCTTCTGCATGTGTGGTAATACACCAGCAGAGGGCAAAGTGCTACCAACTATCACTAGTACTATTACTGCTAGTAACAATACATGTTGTTTTAGTAGTTATCATTAAATGTTGTTTTAATTGTTATATTGAAATGTTGTTTTAGTAATTATATTGAAATGTATAGCATCATACATTTTGTGCATTGTAATGTTCTCCACAATGGATAGACATTTGCAAAAGCATAGGTTGTCCCTCTGCAATATCAGTAAAACACGCATAATAATAATAATAATAATAATATATGTCGTCTTAGAGTAGTTATATTTAAACCTACAGTAGGTTGTATGCTTACCTTTTGACATGCTTTTGTATATTCGTCCGACAGAAATATGAAACAGAATAAAGTGCCTCACACTGAAATGTCAGTAAAGAAAATGCACATTTTATGTTTGTGCATTTTACTTGGTATTGGTGTGTAGGAAAGGAAAACAGCCTATAGGGAGCACAGGGAAGCCTGAGAAACAACTGGGGGGAATATAACAAGTATCCGTCTTGGTATATTCCTCACTCCGTCCACCCCTCTGACAGCCCGACTTGGTTCAGTCCGGTATATAAGTCGCTGCCGCACGCCGGGGCCGTGCAGTGTGTTGTTGTGTGATGTCCAGTGAGCCACACATTTTCTCTTATGGGTTTACGAAGTGCTCTGCAACTTTAGATGACTTTAGAGGACTTTACATGTCCCCAAACAGCCCATAGACGAATGCAAACTGTTTCAGGTGCAGTAGACTTCCTAGTGTACACTTCACTCTCTAGCCAGCATGTTGCCTTGGAAGAAGAACAAGTTTGAGCTGATCGAGGAAGACAAGCAGTCCAAGCAGAAGGGCTATGCCGTGAGCCTCCACTACTCCGCGCTCACCTCCTTCGCCAAGTCCTGCCCGGAGAGCGCACTGAACAGGGTCGGGAGCATGTTCAAATCCAAGAGGAAAAAGGTGAAGATCACCAGCGAGGACCCCACGTACACCGTGATGTACCTGGGCAATGCCACGACCATCCAGTCCAAGGGGGAAGGATGCACGGACGTGGCCGTCGGCAAGATCTGGGGCAAGAGCGAGATGGGCAAGAATGGCACCAAGATGAAGCTGACCATCAGCTCGCAGGGCATCCGTATGGTGCATGTGGACGAGAAAGCCAAGAGACCCGGGCACTTGTATTTATTGCACAGGGTCACGTACTGTGTCGCCGACCCGAGGCTCCCCAAGATCTTCGCCTGGATCTACCGGCACGAGATGAAGCACAAGGCGGTGATGCTGCGGTGCCACGCCGTGCTGGTGTCCAAGCCGGAGAAGGCGAAAGCCATGGCGCTTCTCTTGTACCAGACCTCGGCGACGGCCCTGGCTGAGTTCAAAAGGCTCAAACGAAGGGACGACGCCAGGCACCAGCAGCAGCAGCTGATAGGGGAGCAGACCATCCCTCTGGTGCCCCTGAGGAAGCTGCTGAACGGACAGTGTTACTACAAACCCCCGGTGGAGCGCAGCAGGAGCGCGCCGAAGCTGGGCTCCATCACCGAGGACCTGGTCGGAGAGGAGGAAGAGGAGAAAGCGATGCACTTCGAGTGCGAGGATGTGTTAGACAGAGACTGCGATTGTGTGGCCGACGACAAGCAAGAACTGTGTCAGATCATCAATGATCTGGGCTCCATGAGTATAGGAAACGATGTGCAGACGCTGAGAGCCGACCTGAGGGTGACTCGCCTGCTGTCTGGGGAGAGCACGGGCAGCGACTCCTCCATAGAGAGCAACCAGGAGATCCCGTCTGTTCCCAATGGCATTGCGGATGGAAAAATGCAAGAAGTCAGCTGACTTTTCTTCTGACAAACTGTAATTCATCTAGCCTGTAATGACACAATGTGATGGAGAAGCCGTACCCATGCGCCACAACTGTTTGGTGTCCGGATTAACGGGATGCTTATTGAAATCTAGTGAGCTGCCTATCTAGACCTCATTTTTGGTCTAAAACTGATGCACAGACTCGCTGTAGGTGGGCAGCTCGATAGGTTTTGAGTTCACCTGACTGAGAATAACCCAAATGCTGCCTAGGTAAGCAACTTACTAGGTTTTCAGACATTTGGACATTGGAACAATAATCCCTCATTAGTTGGGGACCAGAGTTACTCTGCGCAATAATAAGATGCTTAAAATCTCTGTTTAACCTTTCTTTCTTTCATTCTTTCATGGATGGATAGATGGATGGATGGATGGATGGATGAAAAAGCTAAACCTGAACAATGAGTTACAAACCCACTTTTCTGTTTTCTGTTTTTTTTTATCTTTGCACTGTGGTGGAATTCAGACAAGTATTCTGTTAATATTTATGTGAACAATTGTTTTCCTCTAAATGTTCTCACAGACATAAATGTTTATCTTTGCTGTGCAAAAGAGAAAATGTCCTGATGTACAGAGATGTGTATAAATTAAAATGCAACATGTGTAAACCAAATGCATTATTTTTAAAGAATGTGATTTGTTTCTGTGAACGCCAATAAAAATGTAAAGCACATTTTAAAGTCTGAAACGCCAGCTTATTTACAAACAAGCAGTATTGTAGGTCAGATGGAAAACGCAGCTGTACGTGCAGACTTGAATTGAATCTGTCAGAAGCTGCTGTATAAACACTCGCTGCTAATAACATTTTTTAACTCTCTGTTTGTACATATATAAATCCAGACTGCTTGCAGTAACACATCTGCGGTCAGATGTACTTGACTTCCTGTCACATGAGTTTGACTGTATTAGTGTCCCTGTGCTGTCAGTTTTACTGCCTAAGGGGAGCTAAACATTCCCTGCGGTGAGTTTTAATATAATCATTATAATACTGGCAGAAATGAAACCATTTATAGTACTGACACTCTTTCTTTCACTGCCGTTCATGCTTTGTTTTCTTTCTCAAGAAAGGGAAACGTTTAAAAAATGAGAGAGAGAAGAGAGTTTTGTAATGCTTGTATTGCAGAAATTAAGAGGCAGAAAGTATAAATCAATAGAATTTTTAATATAGTGTAATAGATGTAATGTGCTGAACATATTTATAAGCCATTGAACTAAAGTTTAATAGGGTTTAATAAGGGTAAAATAATGATTTTACTATGAAGGTCAGACTTAAATAAGTTCCCATCATGCTTTGCTCTCAACTTCATGAGTTACCATGAAAAGCTTTCCTGTGCACATGTGACACTGCACACTTTGACAACACACTGCTCTTGCTTAAAACAACAAATGCACGTATACAGTGTAATTAGTTTATATGCAGGCAGATAATGTATATTTTTTAATGAATGACCTGTTGCTCCCCCTATAGATCTTACCAACTATATATAAATCTTTGATTCTCAGAGTACTGTGTATGGTTTAACACAAACATAACAAAAAAGCAGGTGACAAATAATTCACCATAACAGCTGTATTTGAAGTTTATTCCAATTATTAACTGTTATCCGATAACTTTTATTAAAGATAAAAAGATTTTTCTCAGCAAATAGAAGCATAGATAGACAGACAGATTGATGAAATTTTAATTATTAATCCATCTTTGTCTACGGCACTCCATTAGAAAACCTATAAACACTAATCGAGTTTATGCTTCGTACGTGAAACTGAATGAGAGGAGATTGGAACGTATCAGCGTTGATTAAGTAAATAAAGAAACAGGAAGTGGTGTTAAAATGTGCTTCCAGTAAGTGAAAAGCCTCTGTTATTTGTATGCGAGGTGAGGGTGTAGCCTCAGTGTAGCTGTTCTGATCGGATGGGTTTGGTGCGGTCATGAAAACAATATGCACTTCAATAATTCATGCTGTTGTTTAAAGCCGTGTGGCCTCAAAGGTTAGTCTCCTTTTACACCTGTCTAAGAAAAGAATGCCCGCCCATAATCTTTGTGTGTGTTGGTGTATGTACACAAGTCTTAAACGTGATGTCACTACAAAAACCTACAGTGGCATGTGTTTGGTATTTCAAGGTGTGGGTTACAGGGTCACGTATTGATTTTGACAAATGCAAATTGTGTATTTTATAAGTAGAGCATAACACACTGTTCCTGTGACCCTGATGATTAATAAGAAAAAACAAACCAGTGTTTTGAGAAGAATGCTAAATATCAAGATTTTTCAATCCAAATGTTTTATTTACCTTTGCAAACATTCAACAGAGAAAAATAAAAACACAGTCCATTATAGTGGAAGACAGACAGACAGATGGACAGATTTACAAAAATGTATTAAGCATCAGTTTCACACAACAGAGAAATGAGACAGGAATGTTTTAGGCTTTTAGACAACAACTATTACCAGTGTCAGAAATCATGTCTCAAGGAGAGATAAAGATGTTGTTCCATCTGTCAGGGCTCACGCTCACCACTGAGCCTCCAAACAATACTGTCAATCTGAAAGTAGAGGCGAGAGTGCAAGCCAATGTTATCATGGTGATCTCGATGTGGGCAGTTATAAAATGTGTATGCAGTCACACAGTTTATCTTTTACATCCACTTCCTGTCATGTCCATCTTTTCATGAGACAGTTTCATCATCACAGATAGAGCTCATGCAATATTAACGGCAGAGGCCCGATGCAGGCGTCTCCTCTCTAAATGTTTTCCACACTCACAGCTCCCCCAGAGAGCAATACTTTTCAGTACAGCTATTTTAATCCTTCCACTTGCAGACAGGAAATGGACTAACAACAGGGAAAACAGGAAAAAAAAATCACAGGACACACTCCAATCACACACTCAGATCAGGAAATTTAATGAAAATGTCCCTCGCCAGGGACATGTTGTCATTTTTACTTGGCAAGCATTGATTTGTATGTTGTGGAATGTCATTCGATACAGTACATCTTAAAAGCCGAAAAGCAGCTGAAATTGTAGATAATGTTTATGCTCCATCAACTTTTAAAATCACAAGAAATTGTTTTTCACTCAAGTACTGTTGATAAAGTCTTCTTCTGAACTACGTTTCCCATGATTCCCATGACCATGGAAATGATAAAATACGTTTGCTCTTTATTATTGATACTGAATATAAAATAGATCAATTCCTTTACTGTATTCAAAAATATTTACAGTGTTCCAAAACATTTAAACAGGTACATTTTGACTAATAAACTAATGAACTGTTTAAACAGCAAAAACATTGAGGAAAAACACAATCTGTAACTTCTACCTTTGGTTACCTATTATTGTTAGTTTCTGAGGATTAACCAAACCAACTGAAAATAAAAATATAAAGGTTAATGGGGCGTTCCACTGCTTTGACGTGCTGGTGGTTTTACAGGGCTGCTAACTTAGTAAACGCAGGTGGGAGGCTGTTGTGATGGAACAGACTGATGGAAATCTCTGCATACCATCACAGACTAGCTTGGTGGGTTCGGGGTTGTTCCTCTGCAGTCTGGTTCAGGGTTCTGAACACCATGTAGAGAAACTCGGTTTCACAATTGTGGTCTGATCATGCTAAACTCAAAGCGTATAGAACTTCAAAACAAACTGACTCGCCTTGACATCCTGAAGCCTCATCAGTTGCTTGGGGTTTGTTTACAGTACCAGTCCAAAGTCTGGAAACACTCATTTTTTATTAGTATTTTTTCACATTTTATAATAATAGTTAACTCACCAAAACTATGAAATAACACAAATGTAAATTTGGGGATAAAATGTTTTCTTGACATTTTATCACCCAGTTTTTTGAGGAATCATCCCGAGAAGCTTTTTAAAAGAGTTTTGAAGGAGTTCCCCTCTATCCTGTGCTCTTATTCTGCCTTTTCTTCAATTGATGGTCCAAATCATTGATTAAAAAAGTCATTTTTTAAATAAAATTCTAATAACAGAACTTGTTCTTGTAATAATTAAGTACATATGCTAGCGAAGGCTTCTATCCAGACATTCCCCTAAATGTATCCTAAAATTTCAGGACATTTTGCAGAGCAGCCCCATCGTACTCATCTTCTTACTCATATTTAAACAATGTTTAAATGAACAGTGTAGCTATGCAGGGGATGAAATGAAACATTCAGTAAGTCATTTCATTCCAAGCATTGATCTAGTGCTTCAAGTGAAGTTACAGTAGCTTCAGCCACATGGTTGCAGTCAGAGGGGTTTACGCAGCAGACACTGAGGAACACTCCTCAAAAATCCTCCAGGAGCTACATTGTTCAGAAATTTTCCTGCGCCGTTGACATCGGGCGACACAGAGGGAGACTGTTTAAACGCAAATCTCCATCACTTCCTTCCTGTTTCCTTTAAATTCACATTTCCTGTGAACTTTGAAGACAAACATTCACAAACTAAATCTGACAAAAAAGAGCAGAAGGACGACAAACACACATGCACACAAACACACAGGGGTCATTCTGTGTATGTAGGTGTTTCCATAGCACAAGCACATGATGGAATATTTAGCGTGTGCAAATAAGGACAACACCACCAGACTCGAGTTATCTCTCACACTCGACATAAACAAGCTCATTTATTCAGCATGACAGTCTTGATCTTCGGTCGTTTTGCTGAACTGCCCTAAACTAGTATGCAACCGGTTTGGCCCTTATATAACAGCGCAGCGCCTGTGAGCTCATCTGCATGTGAACACAGAACTCTGTGATATTAAAGCTATGTGGAATGTCAGGTATGACTTTCAGGTATGAGGAGACTAGAACTGTTTGTGCGAAAAGTTTAGTCTTCACAACACACCAGCCGACTAACATTCTCAGAAATTTTTTTGAATAAAGTTCATAGTAACATGTCGAAATAACATATCTAACGCTTTTGTAAATTAATGGAAACCCCCAAAACATCCTTAAATTGTTAGCTGGGTATAGTTTGCCTTCATTTTAAAGATTAAGATGATGACATGGGTATTGGATTAATAAATGTTTTTAAACACAAACAAAACCAGATTTACTTAGTTTGGATTGCAGACTAACTCTGCATATCTTATTTCAAGTCTGTAGAGGACATGGTGACTAGATAATCAGGTTTTCAGAGAAGTGTTTATGCAGTACTATGAATAATGTCAGATTACTGTGGAAAGTGACAGACTGCAGGGCTTCATACAGTATGTGGACGCCTCCCTAATTAATGGATTTGAGCTCCACCTATTACCAGAGGTGCATAAAATCAAACATAAAGCCATGTACTCCCCTTAAAAAAATATTTACAGTGGAACCGGCTGCAAGAAAGACCCTTTCTGCACAAACCCTTTTGTGAATAAAATGAGACCCACAAAGAAATGATTCACTCATTATGGTTTTAAAGAACTTGACTGGCCTTCAGACATAAACCTCATGTTGGACCAACTGAAACAGCAACTTACAAAACACATCCCACCATCCAAACATCAGTACCTGACCTCACTGATGCTCTTGTGTCTGAATGAGAGCAAATACCCCAAACCATGCTCCAACATCCAGTGAAGAACCTTCTCAGAAGAATGCAACATTCTGGCTGCAAATGGAGGACCAAACTTTAAAATAAATGTTCACCAGGCACATACAGGTGTGCAGTGCAGATGTCCACAAACCTCTGGCCATGCAGTGTAGCGTTTATATCTTCATCTGGCTTGAAAAAGTCACAAGCAGGTCAAACCGAAGCTAAACTTTCTGTTCTCCATGCCTCACATTCTCACCTGCAGTCCTGGACCACTGAAGAACTTCACCTCATACTTGTACTTCACCTTTCCTTCAAGCTCAAGCTGCTAGTACATAAGCACATCACATAACATGCACGTAACTACATCAGCAAATGCAAACAGTACAGTGTGAGCCATTCAAACCCTTTCTGTCTCTGAACTCTTGACACAGAGACACTGGAACACTTTCAATGCTGTTCTTCAGAAGCAGAAGGATTTGTGGGTAATGTGATTTCTGTCGATTCAGGATCATCATGCTGTGAATGTTACTATAGAGTTCAGGCATCTGGTGAATGTAATGGAGATATACAGGGTGTAGACACATTTGATCCTGCAGATGCACAACAGATAAGATGAGCAAACCGTGAGAACCAAAGACAAAACCTGCAGGACTGCATTTATGTTCCCAATTAAAAGAAAGTCATTTTGTCACGAGATGTTTCAGTGTTTATTCTAATACAATCATCTAATAATGGGCATGAAAACACAGAACCAGACCTATTTACAATCTGCATATGAAAGAACTCCACAGAAAGTTCCACAAGTTTCCAGTAAACTCGAATGCCAATGATTGTTTATCTTCTACATACCTGCCGGCCCTTGCATGTTTGTTGACTTTAACTGCATTTAGAAAGGGTTTTCAGAATGTTGGCTAATGTTCTCTAAACGTTCTCTTAAGTTACCAAAAACAGTCTTTCAGTAACATTTGTAGATTTTTTATTTTATATCATATATGTCAAGTTGTTAGTGGAATGTTTTAACAATGTTTCTGAATTAGGAAATATTTGAATAACGTTCTTATAATTAAGCAAAAATGTTAACACAATGTCTAAAATACTTGACGTTTTGAACATTCCTAGTTACTTAATGGAAACGTTAGGGAATCGTTCTTACAACTTAAAATTGTTGAAATTGTTAAAATTGGCTGAAGCTCCCGGGCCTGTCCTAACAGACACACAAACTCCTGATTTACATGAAAACCTCACAGGAAGACAGACAGTAAAGATGAAGGAAACTCAGAGCCTGGAGGAGATGAAATGAGGGTGTAAGTTCTGCAAGAGGGAGTGAAAAACAGGAAGGACAGAACAAGCAGAGGAAATGAAGGAGATAAACAGGTGTGATAACAGACAGCACAGGCGCCAAGACATGCAACTCAGAGTGGATTCTCTCGACTTTACAACTTCTCTTGACTTTTCGAGAGTCTCATGTCCGATAATCTACATGCTGTGATACAGTATCTGTATTTTGTAATCGTAACAGACTGAATGAAATTATTGGAAGGTTTAAAATGTAGCTTAACTTATTAATGCTGTGGTTTATTACACCGCACTCAGCTATACTTGATTCTGATTGGCTCATCACAGTCAAATGTAATTGTACCGTGGCAGTAAGCCATATAATCAAACAGTCAAATATGTGTAAATGTGATCAGTCATGAAAATCAGCTGGTAAGTTTTCTTACATTTAAATGGTTTTCTCTGCCCTGAAGCACTTGAAATGATTTTACTCAACCACTAAAATTACACCAACACGTGGCTTACAACATTTTCTCGTTACAGGACGTATTCTTTCATTGGTCTCCAATGCTTTTTGTATCTAGCCATGGCTTTATACCTCAAGCCCTCTGAAATACTTTAGTCACTGAAAAGTGTGTAAACAGGAAGTCAGTCTGGAGGTTTTAGGGCTCTGGGGAAGACCTGAGGGTGAGCAGAGATCATGACCAGCAGCGGCGGAGGGGAAATTAGCAGACAGCTAGCGGCTAGCCAGAAAACAACTGATAGATGGCTTCAGATCAGAGGAATGTCAGGGGAACAATGGCTTTAAAGGTTGATTTAACACTGAAACAACGGGATTGTCCATGATTTTCCTTTGGCAAGAGGGAATGCAAGTTATTAGAAAATGAGGAAAATACACTGTTGGGTCAAACTAGACAGTTAATCAATTCGTCATAAGGGTATGATCATATTCTAAGTTTCTAATATTCTGATACTGAAAGTAAACTTACAATGTTGTGGCTAACGTTTAAACGTTAAAGTGTTTTAATTATAATTGCAGGGGGGCCTGACTGATAAAGTGGCCCAAGTTGAGAGTCAAGACAAGCCTTAGGTCTCACACACACACACACACACACACACACACACACACACACACACACACACACACACACACACACACACACACACACACACACACACACACACACACACACACACACACACACACACTCACACACACACACACACACACACACACACACACACACACTCACACACACACTCAAACACACACACACACACATGCACATGCACGCAGGCATATGTGCACGTTTTTAGATATCATCTTTTGGACAAATATTCTGTACTGTCACTTCACAGTGATGAAATCTGAACTGTTTGTTAAGATAGTGTAGCTAAGATCTGCTGTATCTGTAGGCATAATACTAAAGAAAAACCAAGAGAATCTGTCTTAAACAGGACAGAAATCTTCGGCCTCTGCTCATGTGCATCATAACCTTTCACTGCGGTGATGAACTTACAAACAGCATGAAATGACATTCAGTAAATGACATCAGCATTTTATGCATCATGCATACACTGACTCTGAGCCTGTTACCTAGTTTAGTCCTTCACTATTTACTACACAGTGACAAAGTTGACAAGAAGGAGAGAGATTCAGAGCAGCTCCAGACAGTATCTGTCTCAAATGATGAAAAACGACTCGAAATCTGATCTGACCGTCTAGACTGAAATGCATTTCAAAAAATCTGATTTGAATCTGATGTCAAAATACTGTATAATACGGTACTTATACACTGTATACATGCAGTTTGAATCGGTTCTGTATACACTGGATTCATTTAGATGTTTTGTTAGACTATTTAAATGAAACTCATCAAAATAGACATGGTACTGAAAAAAACATACAAAAAAACAAACAACTTAATTAATAAAATCAGCTATTTGCTTACATTTATTAATTTTACATTTACATTTATTCATTTAGCAGACGCTTTGGATAAAAGCTACCTCTCATAATCTTTGGATTTGCTACCTCTCATAAAACGTCTCTCTCATTTTCTTTCACTGGCAAAAATCACACCTCCCCTCTAGAAGTATCTAAAATATTTTGTATCGACTCATATGACTCGTGCCTATTGGTTCTTACTCCTATAATTATGCAGTTCAGATTCACACATGCTTTTATGCGGAAGTCACACCCATTGCAAATAAGATTTTACATTTTACCAGTGTGACAGGTTCCAGCACCTGGACAGAGAGAAGCCAGGAAGACAATGCTGAGAATTCCAGCCACCCCACAATCTAAGAAATTTCACAACTTATCTGTCTCTGGTTTCATGGAACCAAATCACTCTGGCATTCACACCCACTTCACACATGCTGCACGAGATCTCACCTCTGACATGCATATGTCCTACCTGCCCAGGTAACAATTTTAGCTTGTAAGAATGTTTCCTTAACATTTTCATGTTTTTATTTCATGTTCCCTGTTAGCTGGGGTACATACATTTAAGACAATCACTAAGAAAGACGAGTCTGTCGATCAGCAAAATTAAGTTTTCAAAACTTTTTAGCAATTTACCTCCGCCAAACATGACATAATTATAATGTCTTTGTTTTAACAACTATAAACAAATCATCATAAAAATTCACAATTATTTTTTAAAGGAGGAGATTTAAATGCCCCCATTAACCCTATGTGAACACTACGTGACTTCCAACACAACCTGATACACTGGTGCATTGTGGAAAATTGCAGCCCATGCCAGTGGCACAAATGATGACTGGGAGAACACTGTTAACTTCCACTGTGGCCTACATGACTAACTTTGATTGTGCCCTTTTTAAATGAATCACGGAGCTCAAACACACACAATTCCAGTAAGAGAACACAGACAGTGTTAATGGAAGTGGAGTTATTGTTTTGGGATGAATAAAATGGCATCACGGCCAAAGGAAGCAGACATGGGAAATGCCCTCCACATCTGCCAACATTTCCAAACAAGAAAGCAAAACAAAGAACTAAACCTGATGTGGCTGTTTGTAGCCCCTGCTGGTTTTTACACTAACATGCTCATTAACTTTTTCCAGCAGTATCCAAAATGTTATATGTAGCTTATGTAATAACAGGAAGGAGGCACAGTGTTTGATTACGGGAAGCAAAGCCGTCCTCATGGAGATGGTGAATCTGACAGCCAGCAGAGTTATTTCAGCCTCCAGTGGAGAGATATAGAGTCACTCTTCCAATAGATATAACAAGCCACTGTAACAAACTGGGTTCAGCTGTCCCTGGCAGTCACTACTGGTACAAGTCTGAGCTTGACCTGCGAGTGTGAACTTTTGTTTCACACTAGAGGCCTCAAGACAAATGACATGATGTCACACTTGGTTACGCATGAGAGTATGAGTTTCACTGGTATGAATGTGTCATACGCACCTAAAACGTTACATGACCACAGTTAAACCTCCAGAACAGAGACACAAACACACAGAGAGAGAGAGACAGCTGCAGGACGAGAACAAATCTCTCACCACCTGTTACATATGATTCATTCCAACTCTGCACATAAGCTTGAGAAAGAGTGCAAGACTTGTACTGTAGTTACGTTCTTGACCTGGAGTTTAGTGTAATTCTGCTGTAAATAATGATCAAATTTTTCTTTCTGGGTGAATGAAGTTGTTAAATTCCTTTGAGAGATGATTTTGAAGTCATGTGCACATGTAATGTGGATTAGAGCCCTCAGAACGTATAAAACATTAGAGCTGAAGGATCCATGGACAGAGTAAGACTGGGATTATCTGGTAATGAGCTTTGCCAGTGTCTCTTAACACTGTAAGCCAAGACTCCTCACTGAGAGCCATCTGTAACTTCACTGGCTCTGCGTTTATCCACTCACACCAGCACATCAAAAAACAGGACGGCACCCCGCTAACAATGTTAGGTTGTAAGAACATTCCCCTAACATTAACACAGATGCTATATTAACATTGTTGCTTGATTATAAGAACATTATTCAAATGGTTTTCTTAATTCCCTGTTTTTAAACACTGTTTTTAAAACAAAGAGTTGAGCCCAGACTGAACCTGTGTTACATTATAAAAGAGAGCCAACATGACATTAACATTCACTTTATTTACCAAACGATACATTTCTGGTCTCATTTTATTCCAGCTAACGTCCCCTAAAAGTTCTCAAAAAAGGTCGTGGAGTAACATAAGTAGAACGTTTTTAGTATTAGAAGACACTTTTATTAGATTTTTAACTTAATATTATATATACATATCAAAAACGTTATTCTTAAGTTGTTAGTGGAACACTTTAAAAATGTTTCACGAGTTCACATTAACTGCAAATGATCATAAATGCATATTTAATGTTCTCCCGGGGGGAGGGATTTTGGCCTGAACCAAGTACTCCCCCCATCCTTGACTGAGGTAGATACCAGCCACGAGTGGGGTGGTGAAGGGATGTCCCATGGAGCTGCAAAACTGTCATGGGACAGAGGTGAGGGACGGCTATATACACACACCCCTGCACGATGATTGGTTGAATTACATGACAGTGCCTCTCCCAAACTTTGTTACATAAACTTCATTAAATAACGTTCTTGTAATCAAGTAATATTGTTAAAATGTCTAAGAATTTGACATTTTGGACATTCCTAGAACATTCAAAACAACATTTGTAATGTTTTTGTTAATGGAAACATTCTTACAACCTAAACTTGTTAGCTGGGATATCATTCTTCTCTTTTGGTTGATGTCACCTACACTCTGTTTTATTAAGAAACGCTCACTTTAAATAATCCAATCAGATTCTGAAGAATGAAATCATGCCCCGCCCTAGATATTTTTGCTGTGGAATATTTTGTTTAATCTGGAATTGTGTTTCATTAAACACTTAAATGGATTTCAGACACAGTTTAATGTTGAACAGTAATCTCAACTCACATCACATTAATACAGTTGAATGCCGATTTGATTGAGGCAAGCTGAGTTTGTCCTTGAGAAAAAATATCACAAAATGAAATTACATTCATATCAACCTGGCTGAACTTGTAAGCAAGATGCAGCAGAACAAATAAAGCTTAGCTCCATAAAACCACAAAACAGGGCTGTTTTGACCTCCAGTACGAACCCTCTGGCTATCTACTGACAGCGTGGAGAAAGTCTACACAAACTGTGTTTCTTGCACATTTAATCTCTGCACTCCAGGGTTAATATTTTGAAGAATCAGCCTGCCACCTTAAAATCTCATTATACGATTCTAATCACATTTAAAGTCTTTTATTTGGATATGAAAAGAAACAAGATAATGTTCTTGGCCACCGCTACCCTCCACTGGATGATGTAACCTGCTAGAAGTAAAAAACAGCTATTAAACATTTTACATGCCATCTTTCTGCAACAGATATGTTTTTCAGTTGCTCAGTGTTTGTGTAACAGGTTCCTTAAACCCTGTTTGAATAAATTCATCATCATTGGGAATTATTTACTCCACACAGATCTATTCTCCATGCTTGTGAAACACACACACTGAAGCATTACTGTCACCGGAGCTGCTTTAACACTTTACACACTGTGGGATTTCAGAGCTATGATTTCAGAGGCAAGATAATTACAGGCTTTGAGGCCATTACAGGCTTAACTGTAGCATTACTTAAACACATTAGCAAATCTCAAAAAGTTCCATCCCTTACAAAGTACATAGAAACGTATTCTGCTGATATTTATTGATACAAACATATATCAAATGCTTATGTCATAATGCTTTGAAAAGTAACATGATACTGAGTGATTACTATATTTCTGTAACATGATATTTAAGTGGTATTCCACAGAAATAAATACAATACAATACTATACAATATGATGCTATCCTATTCTATATGACATTATACCATGCTATAGCACGCTACACTACACTAACTACACAACACTATGGGGGTACCAAGGGACATGCCAAAAAACATGGTATGCATAAAAATAAATAAAAATAAAATAAAAATAGCTTTACCATGGTAATATTACACCCACATCAAGGTAATATCACGATACTTTTTGGTTGTTGATAGCACAGAAGAAACTCATATCTCTTTGCGTGCATATTCAAAGCTTTATGGAGAGCCACAGGGTCTGAGGAAACAACAGTGCAAGAAGCACAATTTTAACAGAGAAACAAAACCAAGAGAAAAACGTCACACACATGCCCACAATTACACTCAGAACAACACAAGCATCTCCTGTGCTTTGTCTGCTGTCACACACAACTTCATCAGATGTTGCCATAATCTTATGACACAACAACAAATAATGTTACACAGCACCCAACAGTACATACAGGAGTAATCCCTAAAAGCAGACCATACACAAACGTTTTAAATGAAAGACTAAAATAACATTCAAACCAAGTTCATGCATTTCTCACAGGCACACACTTAAAGTGTAGTAACAACACAATATTAGTGTCAGTGTAAAATAAATAGTCTATAACTCAGTGTGCATCACACATTCACATTCAGAGTATTTTGACTTTAAAATTGGCGTTGTAAATAGTTACTTTATTATAATAATTAGTGCATTTCGCCAGTAGTACTTATGTGGAAGCGAGTCTTCTGCATTTTCTTGTAAAATAATAATAATAAAAATTTGTACATATGGTTGTTATAGTGCGCCTATAGTGTTATAGTGCACTTACATATAGTTGTTAAATGTGTTTTAAGATCAATATACTACAGGTGTCATTGTACAATATATGCTGTATTAATGCCGTATACTTTGTGTAACTAGTCCTAAAACAGCGCTTTAGGAGAACGTTTTCTGAACCATTATTACATTAGGGACTATCTGGTACACCCAGATTCATTCTGTGAATTCTTCACCAACTAGTTTAACAACTTCAAACCGCCAGCAGGAGAATCTGAATGTTGAACATTTTTAAGCTTTGTGACAACACCTGTGGGATGGGAAATCGTGGGGTAATCATACCGTTAACCTGCCCACAGGTGAAACGGGACAGGTGTGTATGGGTCTACACATCTACAAGTTCATGTGGTTTTGTTTGTTTTTCTTAAGTCTGTTCAATTTACTTATTACTTACCCTGAAACGTAAATAGTAATACATTAACAAAATTTTTTTTAAACAAAATAATTGATTTGGCAATATTGTATAAAAGAAAGACAGAAACAAACTATCTATATAGATAGATAGATAGATAGATAGATAGATAGATAGACAGATAGATAGATAGATAGATAGATAGATAGATAGAAAGATGTAGAGATGATGATCTTTGTGTGTTTGTTTAACAGAGATCTGCTTGTTTTCTACCCTTTCCTCTATATGGACAGCTGTGTAAAAACATTAGACAGAAAGAAGGCCTAAAAAGACCCGCAGAACAAGCCCATGCCCCAGATCCCAGCCATGCACCCCACTGCCTGAACACTTTCAAACTCACCCTTAGCAAAACAGGACCGCTCACTGCCCTTCCTGATGAGAGATTTATTGAATAACGAGTGATTTGG
Organism: Chromobotia macracanthus; assembly: GCA_036877525.1. Classification (NCBI taxonomy): domain Eukaryota; kingdom Metazoa; phylum Chordata; class Actinopteri; order Cypriniformes; family Botiidae; genus Chromobotia; species Chromobotia macracanthus. Next base: position 12,002,639 of record JAZGTH010000008.1, read on the forward strand.
ACATGTTTTGAAGGTAATAACTTGGCCTGGCTATTGTGTTTTAGTTATTTTTATCAGCGTAGGGGGCAGAATCTTTGGCCGAACGTGTGGCCTACAGCCATATTCTACAGCGGTTACATAAGCAACAATAAGCAGGAGAAGCATAACATGACCTGATACCACACATTTACTGTGACATAATTACACTATATATACTCCATCTGAGGTCACATCCTAATTTCATCAGTGCTCATCAAGTTGTTAAGAAGTTTGCTGCTAATGGCCACGTTCTCAATGGCTTTACAGCCCAGGACACAGTTTAATTAACGCCTAAAAACTCTTATGGATGCCTGTGACCTCCATTTTTGTATTGTGTGCTCTCATTAGTGGAAGGGGTTACATAAACATATGGAGCGGATAACAGAGCTTGTTTTCAAGTTTGGGAAATCAGCAGAGAGCTTCTAAAAATACTCCTCAGTCAAAAGAGATCTTACCCAGAACATTTTTTCTCCTTTTCTCACTTTTCTCCATCTACACTTGTAAGTCTTTTGTGAAAGTATATTATCAGAGTTGGCATGACCAGTCATCCAGGTTGCACGTCGTGACAAATCGAAACTGAAAATACAACCTACATCTAGTAAAAAGGCAAAAGTTCTGAACTGCACCATGTTGGAGAACCCTCAACACTGATTCTTGACACTGTGAGTAACTTTCTGAAGTGGTCGAAATATATGACCAGGACGTCCAGTTTTTTTCACAGGTTGTACATCATATTTGTTCCCCTTTCAGGCACAAATGTGTGGGATGTAGTCACAACACAATAAGACAATAAATACAGCCACACTGACTGCATGCCAATGAGTGAATCCGTCTTTATTAGCAAGCCATAGCATGAGAAATGCCCCACTCTCTGTGGGTCCCGACAATAGAAGAAACTGAAGAAACTGTGAAAGAGACTGTGAAAGAAACTATAATATATATTATTTAAATGATAAATCATACGCAATGGCAATATTTGTTTTGTAGTGCAATAAACATGTTGATTACAATTTTAAAATGATTGTATTACAGTTATTTTGTACTGTAACAATTACAGTAACAAAAACACTGCTTACAATAATGGGAAAATTAAATACAGGAACATGCACATCAAGCATCTGTAAGCAGGGATGGGAGGGACAAAACAGTAGACACAAAATCATGCAGGTGGGAACAATAAGACAAATAACCCAGAAACATAAAGATACAATATAAAGCTCTGTTTTGGACAAGACGTTTTTAATCTGTGATCAGTAACAGGTTTCGAGTGTTTCTATTGAAACGGGAGATGACCGGGCAGGTGTGATGGTCAGTGTGTGTTGACTCAGTCTATGTGAGTTGTGTTGAACCAACGGTTGTTGATTTCCTGCTTAATGTCCTCTCGCGTCCCCTGAGCACTTTAAACACTCCCTGCAGGTTGTTATCACGTATCCGACTATGAAACAGTGATTAATTCAATCTCACCGTTTTCCTCCTATGAACGGTTTGCCATTTAAATTGAATTTCCTGCCCAGATTTTTATTTTTCACAAAGTGATAAATGATTTTTGTCACAGTGTCCAGTAAACATTCTGTGGTCGCCTCACCATGTCCGTGTTAAAGACAAGCTGAGATCAAGCAAACAACAAATTATGATTATAAGAATGTATTGGTGGTTCAGAGTTTTTATAGTGTTTGCATTAATAGAACGAATAGGTGGTATTAAAGGAAGAAAATGAAGAGAATCACCTTTGCTTATATTTAGGTTAGGGATTTATATAAACTCTTGTTCCTGTAGCTCAGTTGGTAGAGCATTGCATTAGCAATGCAAAGGTTGTGGGTTCGAATCCCAGGAAACATGGGAAAAAATGTACATGTTGAATGCACTGTAAGTTGCGTCTGCCACATATGTAAAAGTAAACTCAGGTGCATAACTGCTACTGCTACAAAGCTCAAATTATACAGGCCATAATAACATGAAGTTAAAAACTCTTTGATTTAGATTGAAAGAGGGACCTAAGCCATATCCAGGCACCGCAAAGAGACTCTGAGGTGAGATCTTTTGACCTAAGCCTGTAGACAACCACCCATCATCATAACAACATAAAGATTTTAGCAAATGTAAAAATCTAATAATGCTAAATATGCAACATATCTTCTTCATACTAGAGTGGGTTAAAGTTAAGGTCTGCTGTCTTAACCACTGGTTATGAAAACAATAACATACTGTAGAACAAACTCGACAGGTTAACTGAGGTCTACAAACAAAGTAAAAGTCACACACATTCATTTTTTGTTTCTCTATTCGCACCTTTTGCTATTGATTGACCACAATACAATTGTGTCGACACACCCGCTCTTACACATTCCATCGAGTGCAATCTGACAGCTGGTGAACTCGCCCGTTTGTCCCGATACACTCTCAGTTCATCACTTGCTATCACTTACAGAACAATCAGAGTCCACATTTGTTCGTAGATACCGAACCACAATGACCTTTAGTGTGGTAATTATAGTTTCCTCAGCTCATTCTACTTATCAAAAGCCACGTCATTTTATACAGAGAATACAAAATCTAAATGGCTTCTGAGGCATTTAAATGACTTTCCCCGTGTTGTCTTTTGATCCTAGCGTGAGATCATTTTCAGCTTTCCATTGATAAATGTCATAAAACTGGCATTTGTGTCTCTCACAAGTTTAGCTCATCAGAGCTCAGTACATTTCTGGCTTTATTAAACCGTGGCTCTGTGACCCACCTGTTTGATTGTCCTTTTCTAGTTTCTTTCTTTCTTTCTTTCGAAACTGCATCCTTAAATTCCCTAAAGAGCTCATTTAAAGTTTAACAATGTATCTGCTAAAACGTAATTTTCTGATTTTGGATAGACACCATCATATAGAAGTTTTAATAGCTAACAGCTATTAAACTAAAAGCCACAAAACTCCAATCTTATTTCAGAACATCAGATTTTCATTTATTTATAACAGGTCTGATCACTTTTATACACCTGCACATTCACAGAAAATATTTTTCAATATTTTACCACGGTAACAGTGGGTCCCACCTTCTTTATCTGGTTTGTTATCGTTATCAGTGGTCATAAAAAATAAAGTAAAAATACTATGCATTTTTAAAACCTTTCTTACCCAGGAATTGTCAATAATAAAACAGGTTCTTTAATGCGCATAAAAGGAAAATATTAATATGATGCTGGACAATAATAATGAATAATGTTTACAAACATTCCTTGTAATTGGGGTTTGATTAGGGGGTTAAGCTGATCTCAGGTCATCTGAAAGATCATTAAACCACACAGAACCTCTTAGCAACTAACTAGCTATATCCTAGCAACCACCCCAAAGGTCCTAGCAAAAACCAGACCTTGCTAAAAACCAGAAAATGACAAACCTATGTAAGGTCCTGATAAGATGGTAAATTACTTCGCAGATGGAAGCATGACTTGATCATATCATCAGTTACATTTCAGTCCACGGGTCTATTTTTATTCTAACAGTTTGACATTAGAGTCCAAATTCTCACCGAGTGATTCAAAGCTGATGGAAAATGAACCAGGAAGATCATCTCTTTTACGTCCAACAGTCTCTCAGAGGCAAGGACCTAAGAGTCTAAACTTAGCAGAATGAATCAGATCATAGATTCCCAGGGTGTGGAGTCTGATCTCTTAGGACAGACAGGTCGGGTTCACACGGACTGTTACTTATCAGCTTAAATGTTATATGAGTAATTCAAGACGAGGTAATTCTTGAACTGACAGATAACTGGTAAAAACAATCATTACATTTGAAGCAGCTCCTATGAGAGTAAACTTTAACTTTCACATTGCAAATTCTGGGCCGATCCAATTACCAATGTGTCTCCATCTCTCGAGATTCAACACCTCTGTGATGCATAAGAAGCACTTTCTGAGAACATGACTCAACCACTCGTGACTTCTCCTCACCTCGCCGTGTAAAAAACAGAGTTTGCGCAGGTCAGGTCAAAGGTCCCATCTCCTGAACTCAAAAGAAATATTTTTGAATCTGGGCCATTGACTTAAGATAAATGAATATGATAAACCAGAAATGAATGAGGAACAAAGATATTGTGACTGTTTTTAAATGTCGCCTTTTGAAAGATAGCACAAAGATCTGGCAGAAGCACAAAATGGTTGTCAAACTGAGAATGCTGACATTAGATTGATGTATTTGTTTTAACAAAACAATGGAAGCAGTTTTAGATCCAGTCATGTCTTCAACACAAAGCATAATATGTTCAGACGTGAAGGTTGTAAGATGACTTGGCCAGCGTGTGATGGAAAGCAAACCTCCTGCTGTTGGGACAAATATTCAGCTGTAATCTAGATTAACCGTGAATTCTCTGCAGGACATCAACAACCTTGAGGTATAATCTGGACATTTACCTGCAAGAACCCTGAGTTCTGCAGCAAAACAAACGTGACTGGTGTCAACAGACACAAAGCCAGTTGCAAAACTATGAACCTGGATCCGGTGCTAGATTTTACCCACTACCCACTCAGTTCTGTTCAACATAAAATTACATGATATAAAGGAATTATGTAAATCAGGTAACCACACAGACATGCTTAAATGGTCCTAAGCCAGATCTCAGTGCAAGAGTACCACAATCTGAAATACATTACCAGGTTTGTACAGCATCAAAGATGTTTAAGACTTTCTTTATAATTTACAGCTGCAGTCCGTAACTTTTGTTTCTCTACTGCCATCTCTGTTTGAAACATAAAATTGCAGGTTACTTGCATGTGAAGTTAAAAAAAGTTTAAGTTCTAAACAACTGCTGCATGAACAAGATAAAAAAAACGCTGCACCATGCGACATGCAATATAGTAGCCGGATCTTCTTCTTTCTGTTTACAGACGGACATTTCCTAAATTTTAGAGAATTAAATTACGTTTTTATAAGTTCAGGAAATGAGATTTATTTCATTCATTTAACACAGCATTGTGATTCACATTAAAAATCTAAATGATGGATGAATTGTAATAAGGGGATGTATCACTGCTCTCATTTTCTCTGTTCAGATACACTGTTGACAGACACACACTTCCCTGGGGAAGCCAAGAACAAAAAACATGGGGCCTCACACACCGTCATCAGGTACCTACAATCCTACTAACATTAATGAGGCATTATAAAAAACTAATGATGCAAAAATTACAGTATCCGATAGACAGTAAGCACAAAGGCTAGAATACATCTGCCTAGTAACAGCTAACAGACAAACAAAAGCTCTAGCCAATAGGAAGTGACTGTTAGCATAATGAAAACGCAAAGCGTTTCGCTTGCACTAGCCTTGCATCATACTCTGCAGAAGAGCTCTCACCCTGAGAGCTGAACTGACTCGCTCAATATCAGTGACCAGTGGCTGTGACATCTGAATCATGACAGCACAGGTGTGTGGAGTCCACTGGAGTCAGACTCTGTTTCCACCAGGGGAACTTCTCAAAGGTTCAGACTTTCAAAGTAAAACCGACTGAAAACAGTCTCAATGACGCAGTCTGAATCTGATTTCCTCTGTCTGATGATTTGAACTTCAGAGACCAGCCATGACTCCTTTTCCAAAACAGATAATTAATAACCTTTATAGATTGTCAAAATAACAAGAACTTTACGATCAGAGATGGACAAATTAATGTGAGGTAAAGAAAATATAAATGTTAATTATAGCTACTACAGACATTTATGTTGTGAAACAAAGGCAGAAGTCATATTCTACATGACATACAATAATTAAAAGGACAGTTTGCCCAAAACAAATGCTGACATTGTTATACAATCATGCCATTTAATAGATTTGTGTGAGCAACATGCCAAAGTCATTTTTCTTTATTTCTAGATGACCTTCACAACCTTCGAACAAATCCAAAGTCCAAAGTATAAATAAAATATGAATACAGCTTATATTTCATTTTACTTATATTTTACTTATATTTTCATTTTACACTTCTATTTCATTTTACAAATAGTCATGGATAGTATGCATACTTTTAGGCAGATTTTTTTTTTTTGATGAACTATTTCTTTAGCATACTCTTTTCATGGTCTTTTTGTAGCACAGTAGCTGTGAGCATGTCCATCCAGCTGGTGTATAACTAGCTCTGAATTATTGCATTAATAACAGCTCTACCGTCCTCAGTTTACAAGGTACAGCACATGTGTTGGCACACGTTAAATGTGACAGGGCAGCTTGTTCTTGAGAAGTGATTTCAAAGGAGTAATTCTATTCTAAAAAGAGCACAGGAGTATTATAAGACATGTTAAATAAAGACGAACTCTACTAACAGTCACTGGGTGAGACTGCAGGGTTATTTATAGAGCTAAGAGGAAGACCTAAGTAACTGTAACAGGAAGTGAGTCCTCTCAGGAACTTTAGATCAATGCCACTATCAGCCATTCGCCTGCGGTAAAAACATTAAAATGTGTAACAGAGGAAAACAGGAACAATGAAACAAACTAGCAAAAAAATGTGATGGATGCCTAATGGATTTTTTGTGAAAAGAGGCAATTTTAAAATGTCTGATGCTTTAAGCAGGTAGTACAAACCATTTCAAGTGTTGCTTACTCACAAAACCTGTTTCGTTTTTTTATACAGAAGGAGTTTCCGCAGACATTTCCATATGTCACATCCACTCCATGGTGTTAAGATTAAATCCCCCACAAAATCAAGCTGCAGCAAAAGAACAGATACAATGTGTTCTCACTATCCCGCTCATATCCGCCAATTGTATTTATTTATTTTTCTCCTGTCTGGTAGGAAAATGCTTTCCGCAGTAGCAGAGTGTGAAAACAGATCTTCTGATTCATCCAGTGTTCTTTAGTTGATACACGCTTGGGCAAGCTGTAGGGTGCAAATGAGATGCTGCAGTACAAACAGTCGTGAAACTTTTGTTTTTGTTTTGCTCGCTGACATCTTACAGTATAATGTTGTGCAATGTTCTTAAACCTTCACACACGTGCATCTAATGTGGATTATTAAACAGATAGTTCTGATTCTGAATGCTGACCAAAACAACATTTTTATCATGTTTATAAAGCAGTAACCCAAGCTAACAGTTTTAGGTTGTAAGAACGTTTTCGTAACATTTCCATTAAATAACATAAATGTTCAAAACATTCAGTTTATAAGATGCTGTATTAATGCTATTGTTTGTTTAGAAGACCATTTAAGAATGTTTGTTATTCAAACATTGTTTTAATTCAGTAATGTTTTTTAAACATTCCACTAACAACTTAAGAATAACGTTTTTATATATATATATATATGACATTAAAAAAGTTTTACTACAGCTACTGCCAAAATGGTTTAATAACTTTTAAAAAAACATTAGCCAATGTTATGAGAATGTTTCCTATTAGTTGCAAAGGCAATCGACACCTTGTGACAGCTGTGCAAATGCTGCCTGCCCCGTCATTATTTAACATTAAAAAACATCATCTTGAATCTGAACAGAATCTCTCTGTAAATCCGAACATAGATTGTTTGTCACTGGCTGATTAGAGGTCAGTGACTGGATTACGCTCAAACCACACAACACACTGGAGCTTAACTAATTCTGTTTATCCACAAAGAGCTGCATGCTTTGCTGCTTTAGTTTTTTAACTTGCAGGGTAAAGAGGGAACATAGTAAGCAAATACACAACTTTGCCTCTTAACACACATTAACAGGGAAAGTAGGGACACACTGCCTCTTTGCCTTTTAAATTTACCCCAGTCTTAAGCGATAGCCAGCCATGACCTGTTACGACTAGCTAAGCCGGTTCTGACCGGGTTATGTTGTAGTCAGTGCGTGTATCTTGTTGGTGGCAAACAGAGCAGAATGATCTTCTGATGTCATCACCAGGATCTTCTCACACAAACATGAGAACGCTCCAGGAACATTGTGCAATGCGGTAATGGCCAACCCTGGAGCAGCTTAATAACAAACACACACGTCTCAGCCCAGTGTCAAAACATGAATAATGTTGGCTGATCCGTCTGCTGAACAAAAGTGTGCGCTCTCAAGTGACTGCTCTTAAAAGTACCAAAATTAAAGAGATTTGATACATTTAAAAATACATTTACTGGTTGACCCTATTTTATTGTGAATCACTGGTAGACATTATAAGCAAAAAGTTTGCTTTTCACCGAAAGGTAACAACTTTCTGTGTCTCTGAAAACAACTTTTTTAACTATCCAAACTATTTCTGCAGGATCATTTTAAGTCTTGCCCTACATTTTTTTCTCATTAAACATCTTTGTTTCATCGTGAATGTTGTTTTATATTGTCTTTAAAACTCTGAGAAATATATGCTAATATATAAAGCTGCAATCTGTAACTTTTGTCTCTCTACTGCCATCTCTGTTTGAACATAAATTGAGTTATTTTCTTAACATGGATGACAACTTTAAATTCTTACAACTGCTGTAAGAACAAGTTACATACGCTGCACCATTCCAGCACCACTTAAATCATTACTATAAACTTGAATCAAGCTAGGGAATGGGAGACCATGTTAAACACTTGCTCAATAACTAATTTTTGCAAGACAAAGAAATGCCAGGAAATCTTCATCCATACTGCTTCACATCTCTACTGTAAAATTCAGCTTCCTCAGGAACTCTCTGAGCCTCCAGACTGAGGCGTCTCCTTGTTGGTCTTCAAGCGTCTATGTGTCTAATAACCTCCAAGACTTCACACGGCCATCACACGCTCAACTTGAACAAGTGCCACAGAAAACAAAGAGCAGGTTGCCAAGACATCAGACTTATGAAGCTTAGAAGAAAGAGACCTGAGTGGGATATAAATAGTAAACTTGGTTGTTTTTTTAAAAACAGCCCATGAGTGTTTTTAGATGAAGACAATGGGGTCGCTTGGGTTCAAATGGAAAATCCTTGGACCGCATCCAACCGTGATTGTTTATTATAAGAACAAGATCAGGCAGTAGCCCTTGTTTATGTTACCATTGTTAGCTGATGAACTGATGAAATGTTCTTGAAGACACTACACTAACATTTTGTCGTTATTTCCTCGCCAGCATGTTGTACCATCCTTGATTCGTTCTCTTTTATAAATGAAACTGATGAAGTGTTAGAATACTCGATTCCCTTTTTTCCACACAATGAGAGACTGTAGACTGATTTACAGTGACAAGCTCCAAGAAACGACAGACAAGCAGTTTCTCAGTGATAATCTTTCCATCTGTCACAGCTCTCGAATCACATTTGCAGCATATTATAAACTTGATACTTCTGATTATGATACTTTTACAGTGCTTTTGTGTCATTACTGGAGCTTAAAGACATTTTGTCCTGCTTAGGGGCAGTATGCATTACCAACCATTTACACTGTATAGAAAATAGCAGGTCAACTTTTGTGTTTTACAGAAGAGAAGAAAATATGTGTCGGATATGAGAGTGAGCAAATGATGGTAACATATCCATAATAAACTGTTGAACTAGTTCTGTACGTTCTTTAAAGGATCGCATTAGAAGCTGAGAATGATATATGTATGTATATATTCCAGCTTTAGCTAGCTGGAAAATAAACAGTACCAGCATAATTCTGCTCAGCATTACTCTCATTTTGTCTGCTACAATGACCGAAGGTTATTAGATTTCAGTTCTTTCCAAGAACTGTCACATGGTTCTGTTGTATGAGTAAGAGCTGATGCAGCAGACGGAGGGGGGACAGATCTCCACCTGAACAGTGACAGACAAGAGGTGAAGGTTAATAAGCCAGGAAGTCAAAGGTCAAAAAGGCTCAAGGCCTGCGGTGTTAAGTCTCAAAGATGCAGAATGCATTTAAAGCATTACATATGCGCCTTAAAAGAACACACGCACACATTCAGTGATGGATTTACAGTGCTTTAACACTACAGCTATTGTACAATTATTTACATGACATTTAAAAGTAGGGTAGGCAATTTCAGAGAGGCTAGCAATAGCAAGCTAGTTTTGAAAGATCCCAAAATCCCTTCAGAGTGCTCTCCAAACCCACTCCTCCTTCAATAGTGCATGGAGGTATGCAAATACATAGTTTGACAGGCAAGTAGGACATCCTGTCATTGCATCTGGACTGAATGCAATAATTGGACAAGCATTTTAAGGTCCTGCGAATCGTACAGGGGTTCAGGCCAAGCTATGGAAGCATGTGTCAGAACAGCCTCAGGGCCATATAGCAGTAAATTAAGAGCTCATTGTGTGTGTTTGTAAAACCATTATCCTCAAGTCTTTCCATTAATCTATAACCACTCATTAGCTCACTCTGCAAGGCTTTCGAAAGACTTTAATATCTTTTTTGTTTACATGTTTAACATGTTTTAACTGAGCGGCAATGGTAAACGTGTCTGAGGAACACCATTATCTCGTCCTTTCATATTTCTGAGAATTCCTGCTGGGAATTCCTGTGATGTCTTTGAGACTGTATCTTCATTAGAAGACCACCTCTGACCTCTCTCTGTTCTCCTGAGTAATAAGTGAAAGATTTTCCTCGTTCCACAGCCCGAGGCTTGACCTCAGTACAACCTTTCTGGGGAATCTTGCTTAACTTTTTCGTCTCTGTTGTGGAGTATTGCTAACAGATGAGGCGCTGTGTTTATGAATCATTGGAGTCTGCCAAAATGGCATGATGTAATTACCCAGCTAACAATTTAAGGTTGTAATAACGTTTCTCTAAAGTTTCTATTAAGCAACAACAACGTTAAAAGTGTTATTTTGAATGTTCTAGGAACATTAATACAATGTTAATACAACTTAAAAGAGTTGCTGTAACTCATTTGGCAGAGCATTGCATTAGCAGCACCAAAGGCTGTGGGTAGGAAACACAAGTACTGACAAAAACGTGAATGTACTGTAAGTCGCTTTGGATAAAAGTGTTGCCAAATGTGTAAATGTAAACATTATTGTTCGGTTTTAAGAACGTTAAAAAAAATTCAATTCTGTAATGTTTTTGAAACATTCCACTAACAACTTAAGAAAAATGTTTTTAATAGATACAATATATAATGTTAAAAATCATTCCACTAACATTACTGCTACTACTAAAAAACGTTTTGATAACTTTGAGGGAACTTTAGCCAGCGTTCTGAGAATGTTGCCTGTGATCTAGGTATAATGCATGGCTGACCCATATTCATAACTGGGGCTGTGTCATGTTGTGCCACTGTCCTCACTTAATCTGTTATGCTGGTGTGACCACACGTCTGCCTAAGAGAAGACCGGCCTGCCCTGCAGATGCTAAAAATGAATAAAACAGCACAGATGCGAGGTTCCTTGAGACCTTGCATTTTAAAGACCCCCTATGGTAAAAAATTAACTTTTATTGGTGTTTATATGTCTGTGTGGTGTTTAATATGCTTTAAGACAAACCATGTGCAAATTTATCAGTCAACACCATTGTTTTAGGGTACAAATTTGCATATTCATGGTTCTGCGTATACTAAGTGAAGCAAAGGTGTAGAGGTACTTTCAAGCCATTTTAAGGCGCAAATGAATTATTTTCACAGGACAAAATGTTTAAATATGTAATTTGGATGATCAAAGATGAGTTTTAAGGGATGAATTTATCAGCTACAGCTTTAAATCTTTTTCTAAAAGAATCTAGTGGTGGGGGATGTAGTTTGATAACAGTTTCTTAAATGAAGTCTACAACACAATAATTCTTGCACAAGAGGAGTGCAATAGAGCATTTGGGAACCCTAAGGGATCTCCCTATGTTGTGCCACAAACAACCGCAGCTCAGCATATCACAGTAGCGTACTTCTATTACTATAATACTTATATATATATATATATATATATATATATATATATATATATATATATATATATATATATATATAATACTTTTGTATTACTATAGAACAGCAGCTATCACTATAGGGCTCTACGGTTTACCACATCATTTTTTACTGAACCTGCAGATGCTTGTGTGTTATACAGGCTTGAAATGCACATACATTTTTCATCACCCTCTACTATATTGTTAATCAGAGCTGAGACCATTTGTTTTCCTCACAAGAGTGTGCTGCTCTCTAAACTGATTTTATAATAAGTACTCCGGCGTATCATTAGGTCTACTGCACTCGACAGATGGGTAAAATAAGAATTTACTCCTCTTGTGAGATTCAGTAGCCAGCCCTGATCTGCTTAGACTGAGTGAGTTGTGGCTGTGTTGTTGTTCTCCTGGGCTGTTAAAACACTTGCAAACAGAGCAGAAGATCTTCTGATCTCAGCTCTGAGACACTGGCGGAGGACATTTCTGACACACAGTAATTGCTCTGCTTGCGATGAAAGAGTGTTATCAACTGCACCGGGAATTCTCTCATTTTTGACACGTTTTCTTCTTTCTGTTCATTAGAGACTCAAGCAGGGATTGAATCAGCAGAAAAAAACATTCTCATGGCCTCGTACGATACAGTCAGCAGAAGATACAGCAGCAGTAAAAAATAATCTGGTACCCTTCAACATTTTAAACACAACTGACTAAATGTATGTTTCTTCTGGTTTTATAGTTTATATATCACTAAAGAAAACACATTTCTGTGTTAATCTGGAAAAATATCAGGAAAAAAATAAATAATAATTTACTGCATGTTCTTTTATTTGTGGTACTGAGCAACCCATCCCATGCAGTCATACAGAAGTATGTTAATGGGACTTTTGCCTGATCAAAAGAGGCTTTTCAGATTATTATACAGATAGAAACAGAACACAATTCTATGCAAGTCTATTGATTTCATGCATCTGTCTTTAAAAATATGCTTAATACTACATGCTACGCTTCCTGTGAAATGATATTACAGGACATGCAGCATTCCTGAAAACACAATCTGAAGATATTAAAGACAGATCAGATGAAAACAAACCTGCAGTTTATATAGCAGAGCACAGAGCTTTCTGTGTGCACAGAGAACTAACTGATAGACAACTAAAAACAGCGCCACCTAGCGGTGAGAACCAGAGTTGGATGTTTTCTGATCAGATCAATGAGGGTTCTCTTTTAAAGTGAATATGGATGATGGTGATAAACAAAACTCAGATTATAACCATCATCCACAGTAAAAGAGAAGCCTCATTGATCTCCACCTTCATCTGTCTTAACACAGTGAAGAAGGTTTCTTTGTCTTCTGTCTATTCATTAGACATTTCCTTATAAATATTTGACGAGTACACTGCGCCACATTATCCACTGGAACTGTGTCAGCCCGTGCAGAAATATATTTACACATTTACACACATATTAAAACAGACACATACTGCCAATAGACTGTCATAAAGGTTTGTAGGTTTATGCAAGCACACACACGGGCGGGCTTTGTAAAAAATACCCAGCTAACAGGAAACATTCTCAGAACATTAGCTAATGTTCTCCTAAAGTTCTCTCAAAGTTATCAAAACTTGTTGTTGCATTTATGTTAGTATAACACTTTTGTAATTTTATATATCAATATGTATCAAAAACATTATTTTTAAATTGCTAGTGGAAAGCTTTAAAAATGTTAAAAGTTTGGATAACCTTCTTAACCAAGCAAGAATTTTACACCTAAAAAGCAAGAATTATAACATCTAAAAATGTATGTGTTAAATGTTCCTAGAACTTTCAAAATTACATTTTTATTTTTTTGTTACTTAATGGAAACATTAAGGATACATTCTTACAACCTAAAATTGTTAGCTGGGTATATAGTTGTTCATGTGTAGCTCTTATGTAGCTCCTATTAAATTAATTAATACCAGAAGGGCATTAAACTGCAATAAACTGCAATAAACCCCACCCACTTTAATATTATCCTGCTCAGTTTGTCAGTCAATAAAATCATGTTGTCATTCTGATCTCTTTCATTAAACTGCATCTAAACGTTCAAAGTCTTCATCTACATCATCTGAAGAACCAACAGATCATAGGCTGGGGCGAACTTGAATACTCATATTTCTCAATTCAAAAACTTCAGAAGTTCTCTCAGGCTTTAGCATGATTAAAATGACTCGGTTCTGAATGTGTGCAGAGCTCTCAGTGTAAAAGGAAAGGGCCATACCAAAAAAGGATCTCAGAAAGAGCTAGGAAGCAAATTTTCAAAGACATTGGAAGGTTTTTGTCACTGATTTCTCAGCTTTCCAAAGAAACAAGCCCAGTTCACATGACTCATGACTCAACATTCTCTTTGTATAACTCAGAAGAATCAGAATAATTCCTACTGTTGCTTTCAGATTGTGAGAAACAGCTCTCAGCCTCACGGTTTGCTTTTCTGTTTAAGCCACTGGAAATAAATCAACGTAACAGCGGCAGGCAGCTCTTCTTATCTGTCTGCACGTCACTCTTATAAAGAGGTGATCGTTCTGTCTGAGAATGAAAGCATTGATATTTAAATCTGTTTTTCTCAGAAACTCTCGTGTAACTCTCTGTGTACATCTGCTGTTAAGATCTGCCTCAGGCAATCCCAAGTGAATGGTGCTAAATACAGGTGCAAACAGGGTGTGTGTGCAATCTACAGGGATTATAAATGCTAACCCTTACAATTCTTAAAGAAACAAGTCCCCAGAAATCACAAAAATATTGTCAACATAAATTACCAGCAGGTTTGACATCCACAACTTCAAATTTGGACCAAATTGTAAAATACAGAAATGTTATAATTGTAGCGCTTCTAAGAAACTACTTTGTCACTTCTCAACATCTTAACACCAGTTTGGTGCATTCATTTATCCCACCCCAGAAATCACGACAACTTCAGACTGAAGCATTTTCTTCACAGTGAGCTGAACTTATCAGCTCTGAGCAAAGTTTATAAGGTCACGAGAAGAGAATCTCCACCACACTATTAATAGAAGCATATTAGGTGAGATGCAGCGCCTCAGTGAGGGACAGTAAATCGTTTCAATGACATTTTACAGCAGAGGCATCATTTTATCATTTTATTATATGAGGACAACAAAGCAGACTGTCCTTTAACGCTATATCACTATATACTATATCCATTATAAAGAAATACATAAAATGAGAATTAATAAACGGTTTATGCGCATAATTATTATGAAAATAACGTCACGATGCAAACGATCTTATTCATTTTCTTTAAGCAAAATCATTTTTGTATTCTTTCTTTTGATTTGGGGGTTAAGTGACCCACACATGTCATGGTTTCAGCTCTCCAAAGCTCTTGTTTTGCCCTTGATGTCTTCAAAAGGGTGAAATTTAGGCCCCATAATCCTACTGCTTTGGCAAATCTGGTTGGTTTGGAGATGAAACTACCAATTGTTGAAGAGAGACTTGGGCTGAAAGAGGAGAGAGAGAGAGAGAGAGAGAGAGAGAGAGAGAGAGAGAGAGAGAGAGAGAGAGAGAGAGAGAGAGTGTGTAAGTGTTTGACAGGCTAAATTACAGTCCACCTAATTCTAGCAGATAATAATCTTCTATTTGTTTCTGTCTGAAGAGTGGAGAAGACCTGTCTCTGCCTCCCATGGGACTGATATATTTCAGTGGTTCTGTATGACATTTATTGAGATTTTAGGATCAGAACATATCCCCATGTTCCTGTGTAATGTATACAGTATATAATGGCAGACAGTGTAGTACAAAAGCTCATTAAAACCCAGAGTGCTACAGCTGTTTACTAGAGTATTATACCTCTGCTTTAATCTAATCAGAAAACCCTTCAGGTCAATAAACCGCCTGGTTATGTAATCCTCAGAAAACAATCTTCAACTTAACCTACAATAAAAGGAAATTCTTAAAGGTAGGGTAGGCAATTTCGGAGAAGCTTGCAATAGCAAGCTAGCTTTGAGAGATCCCGCCCTCGCTTTAGAGCGCTCTCCAAAGCTACGCCTCCTCCAACACATGAATGCATACATAGTTTGACAGGCAAGTCAAATGACTGGATGAACATTTTATGGTCCTGCACCATCCACAGAAGATGCATATTTATATAAATATATTTAGACCACTTTACTTAGTGATCAGGATGTGAAAACACTTTCAACCAGCATAACAGAAAATGTTTCTGGAAAAACTGCCAACCCTGCCTTTCAGAGAGTCCCATCAGCAACAGAGATTGTTTTGCTAACTTCTCATTCCATATAACTGATAATACAGCAACACGTACAAGGTGAAATTTAATTTTTGTTCGAGGAGCCGGAGTTACAGACAGCAGCAGCTGACAGCTCGGGAAATTTGCGAGGCCCTGATAAATTTCCTCTCACTCAGAGAGGATCTTCAGAGAGGCAGAGATATATTAAATAGAAGCGCAGAGACCTCCAGGACACGGCGGCTGTCGGTGAGAGAGGCAGGTAGGAATATATCACCGCAATGGAGAGCCAATCAGCATGGCCATCACGTTTCCTAAAGAGCCACGGTGTTGAAGCAAGCTCTCTGCTGAGCAATCACGACCAGCACGTATTCAGTACACACACACTGCAGCTCCAATGCAGCACGCGCAGAGAGACACGCAGCATGACGCGCTGCACAGATAAAGCACAGATAAACTAGCCACAATATATTTAGGTTTCATATCAGAATAGATTCAGACCTGTATTAGCTAAAACAAAGGTTACAATGAATGAAATGATTCAACTGATGTGGAACACAGATGTTACAATATGTAACTTTTGCCTCTCTTGCGCCATCTCTGTTTGAAGCATAAAATTGCAGGTTACTTTACGTGCTTTTCTTTATCTATGTTGAAGTCAAACTGACATTACCCACAAAATCCAAACTCAACTTATAAATTTACTGTTGTGAATGCGAGTACGGTAAGGAATTGTGTTGAACACTAATCTGTTATGTACTTGCTCAATAACTAAAAAACATTTTGTTCATTTTTAACCCATAAAAGTTACAGATTGCAGCTTTAACTCTTACAATGACTATAATTTCAGATCCATTTAACTATCAACCTAAATCAACTTAAATGCAACTTAATTTATTATAACTGAAAGTTCACTGAGTTTGATGTCGAAAAATCAGGTTAAAGGAAACCACTCCTGATAAAGTCCTGCAGTTTGTCTGCATGTACAGAACAGAAGATCGCTGGTGATACATCTTTCTTTATGGTCACTCCCAAAGACATAAGCGTACTGTAAAATGACAATTCAAAGCTTCCAGTAATGACGTCAGAAACACTGGGAACTCTATCCGTTTCCCCTCGACACACTTTTCCTTCACATTTGTATTTGTAACTAACTAAGAACTAACAAAGAGTCTTTAAACCTTGACATGGTTCACATGTGACATCAGCAGCTCAGATCTTCTGATCATCTGGGTCTCACATGCTTCTAACCCAACTAACACTTTTTGGTTCTAAGAACATTTCCCTAACATTTCCATTAATAACAAAAAGCTTAAAAATATTCATCCCGTTTTTTAGACGTTATCATTTTAGCTTGGTTATAAGAATGCTATTCAAACATTATGATTAAGAATAATGTTTTTAATATATGACATAAAATGTTAAAGAAATGTTCTAATAACATTACTGCAAGAAAATTTGGATAACTTTGAAAGAATTGTTAGATAACATTAGCCAACATTAGGAGAATATTCCATTAGCTATCAATTCAAAATAGCTAATCAATTTAATTTTATAATGTTATTTCTTCTGGTGTTAAGGAATAACACCAGACATCAGAGCTAAGAGAATATTCCACTACAGTGGAATAACACAGCGTAGTTTCTTCTGTAGTTTCTTTTCTCTTTTGAAAAGTTAACATTTTGATTAATAAGGGCATGTGAGGATTCTGTTCACACTGATTGTCAGAATCCTGTAGCTTCATGTTTTGGCAAATCTGCTGGATGGTTCTGATCTGTGTGAGCAGCAATTTCCTGCTTCTCTGATCAGAAGACACTGCGCGGTAGATATGCAAAATCAAAGAGAAGCCAGTGTCCTGTAAAATTAGTAAAACACATTGAGATTTTCTGACAGGAGTTTTCTTAGAGTTGGTACTTTTCCAAATAAACAAAAGCCACATTCCAGATCTATAATGACTTAAACCTGGAACATGTCTACAGTGAATGAGATGAACTGCACCTGTGTTTACTCTGCTAGGAGACCTGAATGAACCTCACGGGAACTGATTTCAATAAATCACATCCACTTAAAATCACCTTGGGGCCAGTTGATTAAAAAAGTCATTGCACATGAATTACTAACAAAAGTGAAGATAGTTCTGAGAAATGGTCTGTAAGTTAAACTGCATCCATGAATAAGTATTACAGTGCATTATAACTATGGCGGTTACAGCTTCAAGCTATAATGTTTCATATACACAGTATATGTACACACACACACACACTAACTGTTCCTGCATTGATCTGACTGCTGCGGGACAATCAGCTGTCTATGGAAATATCGATGCAAGCATCAAGCATAATGCATTTTAAATAAGTCCTTATGTCAGACAGAATACAAACAGACTATTTGAAACTAAGAAAACATAAAGTGAAGAAAATACCACAACAAAACTATCACACAGCTCAAAGCACAAGACAAAAAAGCAGTATAATAGACAAATGGCATTATTTGCATTGATTTTTTTCAAAAATACTTGAATGTTAGATTAACACTTGATACAATAAACATAAAATCAGAAGCTAGTTTTAAAACCTGCAGTCTTCCAACTGCAGAACTTCACAACGAATGAAAGATACCCTAGTTCTTAGTCTCAGTAACTTTACCAGCATTTTTCTCAATCAGACATCAACCTCAGTTCATCCACACACAGATCATCATATGATGAACACCCTTCATCATATGATCATCTATAAAGTATAACACAATCTTCTTCATTAGCACATTAAAGGTTCAGATACAGCTACTTCTGGGGTCTGCAGTAAGTTAAAGATGTGTGTATCCTTTCTCTCTTTTGTCTTCATGTTTTAGATTTTATCCAATCAACAATTTACTACCAGCAAATTTTGCCCCATTACTTTCTCTCTTACAAAATTTAATACAGATAAAATTTGGCAACAGGTGAGAAATACAAGGATAAACAGGTTACATAAGTGTTCTGATGCCTCTGAATGGTGCAAAGCAATCATGATGAGAACTCAAAGCTTCAGGACTGCCAGTCAAAAGGAACAGGCATAAAACTCAGTTTGCATGAGGACGATACAGAAGAGTAGCCAGATTCATTAGTGCTTGTACCATCCAGCAGAAACCACATGAGTCTACTATGGCTCTTGGCTGCAGAACAGCAGAAGGTTTCTCTCATCATCTGAAACAAGCAGAACACACACTGGTTTGGTCAAGTTGTTAATCTATCAGTTTATGTATTGCGTTTGCCCTTTAATTAGCTGGAAAGCCATAAACAGCTCTGTTCCAGTGGGTTAGTTAGAAGTTAATTTTATAAATTAATCTTCCAGAACAGAATATTATGAACTGTGCCATGTTTAGATCGTCTTACATGCATTAAGACATGAGAATGATCCCAGATAACAGTTTTAGGTAATGGATCTGTGTCCAGTGCTGTCAAAGTGATTTTAAATGCAAATTCTTCATGCAGGACTTGCAGTAATGCACGCAAGACTCAGAAAGATGATGCAGACAGTTGTTCTATATGCTGCATAATAATAACAGGTTTACTGCAGTACTGCAGATGCATTTTTCAATACAATAGTGTGTTTTTCAATTACAAATCCTATGAATTTGACGTCACTTGTTTGGCAAATATGCTGTTATCTAATGATGTCTTTAGACTCACCAGTGTCAAAGGTTTCTGCATGGCATAGATTCAGAGCACAACAGCCTGCCTATAGAGAACCACTACAGAGAAATGCCATAGGCAGTTAATTTACAGGAAAGAATAAAGCACAAATTCTGCAGACCTATTGTCCACGTGCATTTTCCAGTTTGGGAACCTGTGGCACGTGATGGTGTACATGTGACGATAGGCGCCTCACGCTCTGGGGCTCCAAACACATGGAATGGAAAAACATCACTTCATTTAAAAAGTCCATGAAATCAAAATTGAACTTTTACACCTTATCCAAGTCTATAATTTCGAACGCCTGTAGCATACTGCTCAACATAAAAGCTAAAAAAAACTTCACACAAATCCACACTTAAAATTTACAGTCTTTCATTTCATGAAAAATGGGCCAAGAATATTGATGAGTCATCCTGCACTGCACAGGTTTCTGTCCAATCAAATGCTTTCTATAAATGAGATTGTCCCTCCTAATACTACTTGCAAACAAATGGCACGCAGCAAATCATGAATTATGACTATGACAAAACAACTCCAATGAAAACAGAAGATTCATAATATGCAAGTGAATGTGATGTAGACATACAATCTGTATATTCTGCAATTAATGAGGAATTAATGGTTCTACAACAAAAAACATGCTAAACTTTGTGTGTGTTCTCATTTACAACAAAGAGGTTTCAACAATTCTCTGTTTGACAGCTAATGAATGCAGTTGCAAAACTAGAAAAATCACCTGCCAATAAGAGTCGAGCCTCTTTCATTATCACAGTTTCTGAACTGATAACCCTGTAAGATTGAAAATGAAATGGAAAAAATCTTCATGAGATTCAACATATTCTATACACATTTCTTATAGCGTTAAAAAAAGATGCAATTTTCTATTTACTTTTTTATAATCTATTTCCAGCTCACTCTGTTCCAGAACATTCAGAACGTATTTGTTTCCATCTTTTGTTGGACAAATGATTCTTTCTGCCTGTCTTGGAAAGGTGGAGGTAAAGAAAAACAGCTGACATCATGACACGTGTGGTGGAAGCTCATTTCCTGTCGGACATCAGGTGGAGCGTGGGACACGTGTTTTCTCTCAATCTCTGATTGCTGCTTCTCCCATCACTGGCTTGACAGCTTAAACAACGGACAGATGGAAGTTTATATCGGACAATGAAACACTTCCGTCAAAGCAGATGATGAACACAAAACTCTGAACCGGAAAGCCCAATGTGTTAAAATTTCATTCATTACAGATGATTGTTCAAGCTTATGAAAACTGAAGCCAAATCATTTATTCACAAAATGTAAATGTTATAAAAAGCAGCTTGGTGAGTGATGTCATGTAATCTGCATCATCTCAAAGCAAGATGAAGAAGTTTAAGACAGTCCTGCATGACTAATGGGATGCTTAAGAGATTTTGACAGATTATTACTTCTTTTATCTGTTCCAGCTCAGTTCTCAGCCTGGTGTGATCATGTTTTCAGATTTAAAACTTTTTCTTCTGTCCAAGCTTAATATCCAAAGATAACCAGGGTAAACACTGTGCACTATCAAAACATTACTTTAACGTTTGTTTGAGCATCCTAACTAGCCCAAAATAGAAACTCTGCCTCAACCAATGGCTTGAGTTTGGGGGCGGGGCTATCTGTTTGTCCAATCAATGTGGGAGTGTCCAGGAACTTTATTTGAAAACAAACATTATACAGCTTGTGGAAATGACACACTTTACTCTTAAGACTTCAAATCATCATCTTCAGTGATAACAGAGTTTTGCCAACAAAGCGATAACATGTTATTTTAGGACTCATAAGGTGCAGTTTCAATACCTGATCCATATATTTATTATGACTCATTTACCTCTGGCCTTTCCAAATAAAACACACAGCCTTTAGACAAAGATTGATTTTAAGGGGGCAGGCAGCTTGCTTTAGGAAAATGTCAGTGCAAGATAAGAAATCATAAGCGCTCACGTGGCCGTGACAATACAAGAGGCACAACAGAGGCACATATATGCAGGGAAGGAGGAAATTGTATTGATTTAGATGCATGAATAGAATTCTTTGTAAACCTCAAGGTCTGAACAGTGGATACTTACAGTCTCTGAGCTGATCTGATGTTCACAATACGATTAAATCATGATTCACTGTTGTTTTTCTACACACAGAAGAAAACATGCCTATTTCTTAGAAAACGGTAAGTTTTCTATTAACAAAATAATGAGATATATTCACATTTTCACAATGAACATTGACTAGCTGCAAAGCCTGATTTTAAAGAAAGCCCATGTTCTCACTGTGCGCTTTCAATCTCTGGTAATTTAATGGCATTTTAATGCACTCAGATCTGATGTTTGTTGACAACAACCTCAACGAACTCAAAGCAAGGTCTATTTTTTTGTGGCCACAGGATGTTACGCTAAGTAATGATTATGTAAATTGCCGTAATGTAATAACAGAAGGCATTTACCATTCAGTCAAAAATACGCCGGGAGAAACACCTCCGCTTATGAGACATTTACAGTCCAAACTTAAATTTGTCTGGCACATATGTGACCTTTACATTATAAACAACTATAACAATAGCCAGTAGCTACACAACAAGAAATGTAATATTTAATATATATCCCTCTACACAGAACAAAAACAAATCTGCATGTTCAC
>JAZGTH010000008.1:12027500-12067500 GCA_036877525.1 Chromobotia macracanthus
CTGCAGAGTTCAATGCTGTGTGTTTGCACAATATTACGTTTCTGTTTATCTATTATTAGAGTGAAAATCATGCAACAAGTACATGTGGAAATTGACTTGTTCTGAAGGCTCTCAAACAACAAAACCACACGAAACGGTTCTATTCTCCTCTCTAAAAAGAGAAAGACGTCACGCTTTTGCCCTGACAGTTTACAGAATTTGACACGTGAGTCTTCTGTTGTTATTTAACAGATCTGCAGGCTGTCTTCTGATTTATGTTCTTCCACATATACTGTATGTACATTACTTACCACTTAAAAAATGAGAAGGTAATACACTTAAAGATATATTATTAAAATTATTAATCAAATTAGGTTTTATGTAGATCATATATAGATCTATATATGAGATATTATCGCTAATATCAGATATTACATAAAAGCATGACAAAAATATGTATAAGGAAAATGATTTCTAAAGTACAAAAAACTGTGACATGAGAATTTTTGTAGGTCGTCTCAGAAATGTGTGTCAGTGGATGAGACGAAAGTTAGAGAGCAGTCTAGAGAGAGAGAGAGATCATAAAAGAAAATAATCTGGACTCTCTCTTGATCTATTCCTCATTACTTTAGGAAATATATTGAGTTGCAACTTTGTCATCTTTCCATTTATCATTTCATGAATAAATCTAGTGCTAACCAGCTAAAAATCAAGCGTCGGGTGGCTGCTGGAACATGTGGCCTGGTTATTGGCTGGTCATACTTGGTTTGCGTGGTTGACCTGGATTACCAGCTACTGCAGACCTGGCTGGGTCCATCTGGAACAACCAGGTCATACATCTTAAGGTGGCCAAGCTAGTTTTTGGAATCACAAATTGCACTGTGTCATTTCAAACAGTTATGTGTACATTTATGTATTTAGCAGACACTTTTATTCACAGTGACCTACAGTGCATTCAAACTATACATTTGATAAGTTTGTGTGTTCCCTGGGAATCAAACCCACAACCTTTGCGCTGCTAACACAATGCTCTACCAACTGAGCTACAGGAAAACAAACAAAATTAATAAAATGCAATATCAGTGCAGTTTATGAACGAAAACAGCCTTTCTTAATCGGACAGAATGCTTGAAACCTTTTAAAAATGCACAAATATTCCCAGTATAATGTATTTCGGGACACAAATGGCATTTGTGGAATGACGCAGATATTCTTGAAAAACAGATGCATGTTTTCATTCAAACCCAGTAACCTCTGGTACTGTTCTGATGGAGGGATGGCTGAGTCATTGTTGCTGATGTGTGAAGCAACTCGCACGTCCATGCCTGCACGTGTCTGTACCAGAACAATCACAACCACGCTAGAGCCCAGCCGTGCTAACAATACTTTCCCAGCACTAAAGATTCAATAACTCAAACCACAGCACACCCACGACACCAGTAACACATCCACTTTACTGCAGTGAACAGACTCACACCCGTGAATCACGCTGTAGAAAACAGCATCTCTGATTTGGTCCAATCAGAATACTGTCCAAATCGACACACAGCAATTTGCAAAAACTGGCCAATCGTATTCTGTCTGGCCCTTGAGAAGGCTGCTCTTTCTGTCTGTGGATTGAGGTCAGGAGGGCATGTATGATGCATAACTCACGTGCACTTTAATAAATACTTATAATTAGGTCACACGTGTGACATGACAGCTGTTCGGAGAGGGTCCTAAAAGCACAAGAATGCAAAATGAGATGTGAATAATTACCATGAAAATGACTTAATTACCCATCAGCTAATTACTGCTTATAACTGGCCTGACAGCTACATAATTACCCATAACCAAAAGTTATAATGCAAATGAACTGTGACCGCTACATTTGTTAATCAAAATCTAATTCATGTATCAAAAAGGCGTTTTTGTGAGCACATTTGTGAGCTAGTCAGCTGCCTACAAAGTCAACACTGTAAGTCATCGCAGGCATGTTCCCAACCAAAAGGCAGTTTACACATTAGTCTATTTAGGGAGCAAGGCAGCTCACTAGGTTTTGGAAGAGAGCTAATACACACTGTCATACAACACAAGCAGATAATCCTGAGGGATGCAGAGAGTTTAACAGTCCTGTATAACACAGTGTCTTAAAACACGGCACAGAAGCTTCTAGAATAATCATCACGGGGCAGTTTGACCAGCTCATGCTGGAGAGGGTCTGCAGCAGCCAGTCACAGAAGAGAAAGAAACATTGCCTGCTGTCCTTTATCTGCATGACAGACCGAGCTGCAGGATACACTTCCACACAGAACACCCATGACAAAAATGTCATAATGCCAAATAAAACCTAAAAACGTATCATGCGTTAGTGGCACAAATACGAAACACAAGTGAGAATGCGATTATGAAAGCCTCTGTGATAACATTGATGGATAAATTAATAAGGCCTGATTGTAATAATCTGATCATTCACAATCCGGTCCTCTATTCACAGACAAAACTTCTGAATGAAACAAAACCTAATTGAGTTTTTACAATGTGTCTGTGAATTTTAAAGAGCGAGAGAGAGAGAGAGAGAGAGAGAAACAGATGAGAGACAGAGTCAAGTAAGAAAACGTGGGACATCCACACGTGCTACTGGAGGACAAGGCAAAACTGCAGTAAATAACTCTTCACTTTTAACACACCCATTCAGTCAACACATTGTACCATGTGCTCTTTTATTTTCAGTTCTCACATGAATACATGAACACAATGCATTCATGCTTTCATGTTTACAGCAGCTATAGATCCTGCCTAAAGAGAGAAAGCAGCTTTATAGAGGGTGATAATGAAAAAGTGATTGTTTTAATTAGCTGAATGCAGTTCAATTGTGCTTTAAGAACCTTCTGTAATTCAACACTTTATAATAACTATCATTAGTAATAAAACATTATACAATGCTTTACAAATCAACAGTTTTGTATCTTCGGATATAAATTTATGATTATATACCAGTCACAAGTTTGGAATGATCTTAAAAACTTACGTTTTTTAAGACAATTTAAATTGTGCCTGTGTTTTTTAAATGTTTTATCCTGTATATTATATCCTGTATAAGCTTCAAATATTATGAAAGTGACACAAAACTGAGACAAAGACCCAAAATACTCGTCTGCATGACACAATCTGTATTTCAGTTGCACAAGGAAGAATGAAGTTCAGAGTGTGGTAAAAGTGGCTGTGTTATGTGCATCGTCTGTGTGTGCCAGCAGGAATCTGATCTCTCTGGCTGATATCTATTGTGTCTGTCTGAAGAGGATCTGATCTCACAGTCGGCTGGAGTCAAGCGAGGGGGCAGGAGAGCTTTATTCCAGACATCACACTGACCTACATTATGTGACACACTTGTGATGTTTTATCACATGCAGCAGTTTCTTGTAACCACATGAGTCATTGAAGAGAACCTGCAGGACTCGTGAACCAAACATCATCACGGTTCTACACCGAGAGGACGATTTCACACAACACCAAACAAATGCAATTAAGCAAGACATCTGAGTGAGTGATGTGTTCCACAGAGAGTCATTTCAAAGTGTCAAATGAGCCCATAAACTGCAGAAAAGAAGGAAAAATGTATATCATTCTGGACATGATATATGTATATAATTCACAGCACATCTGTGAGACAGAACAATGGTGAAAGTTTTCGCTTGGAGAATCAGTTTTAAAACACTGACAAACACGTCGACTAATATTTCAAACAACTGTTACCATGGTTGCTTGAAATTTTAGTTTTGTGACATCTAGACCTCAGGCCCTTAGCATCGATTTGAGTCCCATTCACTAATGTGAGTCTGTGGTCCATAATTCACAAGAGAAAGTGCAGAAGTTCAAAGTTTTATGGTTTATAACAGTTAACAGTTGCTCTCAACGGCTAGACATTCTCATCTAAACAATCAGTTCGTCACATGAATCATCAGCAGTAAAAGCTTGGCTTGAAAATGCACCAGTTAAAGAGCGTAAAATGAAAAAAAGACAAAGGTGCTTCAGCTGCCAGAAGGGATCAATCGCAGGTATCAATATTTTTATTCATATTTCATCTTATACGACGAAGACTCTTTAATCTCATTCACTCTACAGTGCAATAATTCAGCACTACATAACTGCTCTTGGTCTCACATCGAGATCTTTAGAAGGCATACATGTTTCGACCCAACACCTGCAATCTTGCCAGATTATGAAACGTGATGAAAAACGTGATTTTCTGCCAACAGAAGACAGTGCTTTAATTTCTTGACCTTTAAAGGGCAACGAAACTAAGATATCTTCTTCAAATACAGGAAATTCCAAGAACTCTGAAGTCCTCTTTAAATGCTACATGGTCAAGTCTGTAGTGATTGGACAGAAGAACCCTTCTGATCCTCTTCATGCTCCTACACACACACACACACACACAGCAGCAGATTGTGAGCGTTCAGTCGATATGGTGGAAGGTGACTCGAAAGCATGTGTGAAAACAGCAGGCTAATGATATGAACACACTCACACATGGTTACTTATCTATCTAAATAGGACATTCCATAGACTTATATTGTTTTTATACACAGCTAGTTATAAAAACATATAACCTAACCCACACTGTAACCCTAAAAATTTGTCCCCAATATATGGTTAAGTAAACCCACACACACACACACACACACTCATAACACAGGTTCTCCAGCCCGGCACAGACAGCAGTAATGCATCTCTGCTGGTTCTCAAATCCCACAACATCAAGCAGGTCAATGTCCACCTGTGTGTTATGACTGGATTGTTGAGGGTATTTGAGGGGGAGAAGGTCCAACCAATCAATGAACACTGATCTGTCATGTATTTGCTTAATGACTGATTTTTTGTGTATTTTTAACCAAACAAAGTTACAGATTGCAGCTTTAAATGGTTGATGGATGTAAGAAGAAATCGAGTCTTGATGTTAAAGACATGACTTCCAACACTGGCCAGACGGAAAGTTTTTGGTGCCTGGTAAACAATGAAGGCACCTGGGTAATTTAACCTCATTATCTTGGTCCATCATTTCTGAAACTCAATATCAGACACAATGCAAGCTTACTTCCTCTGGCACAAGTCCAATGGCATCCATCAATGAGATTTCACATGGTTAACTGAACTTCCAAAAACAGGTCTGCTGCTTTCTCTTACCATCAGACGTCCACAGGAAGTACACACTATAATGACATCACCTCATACGCAACACTTCCAATATCCGTGCGGAATCACATTCTGATTTAAACAGACTGCAGGAATACAGATAGCAGGTAACATTCTCAGAACGCTGGCTAACGTTCTCTAAAGTTCATCAAAAATGTTCTTACAGTAATGCTAGTAGAACCTTTTTTAACATTATATATAACAACAAAAACAATATTCTTAAGTTGTTAGAGGAACATTTTAAAAACGTCACAAAATTAAAACATTTGAGTAACATTATTATTCTTAACCAAGCAGCAATGTTAACATGTCTAAACAAAACTGTTTGTTCTGAATGTTCCCAGTGCAACGCTGGCTAAAACAACACTATGCTAGAGCAATGCCTAACAAACAGCCCAGATTTCTCCAGTTTCTATGAAACTGCAGCTCCAGCACAGGTGAGGAGTCAGGAGTGTCCGGGTGTCTGGAGGTTGCCGGGTCATGGAGGTATTCAGAGTCTGAACAATCCTGCACTGCTTGCTTCAGTTATTTCCCTGCTGTACCTTCAATTTTCCTCACCTTTTATTATCTGCATCTCTTCTTACCTCTGCTTGATGTTTGGTAACATTGCAATTCAAACAGAACAACTTCTGACTGACTCTTAATAACCCTCAGCACTTCTGACAACAAAGAAAAAATGTTTGCATCAGCTGAGGTTCATTTGGGTTCATTCAGTTTTAAAGAATACCAGAAGAGTACCAAAACACAAAGAATCAACCGAAGTAAAATCAGATGTACAATGTGCTGCCAGTGGACCTGCAGAAAAAATGTAAAAAACAATCATTTAGGGTGTTTTAAAATTATTCAAGGTTCTTGTTCTTCAACATTTATGCAGCGGACTTTCATTATGTTGAATCAGTAAATAAAAAAACAATAATTTAATGGAACCCACTGAAAAACATTTCATTGAACATTTCAATGTCTTTAAATGTTGTTATTATTGCACTGCATAATAGATATAGGCTGAATTATATCCTTAAAACTCAAATTGTTGTTTTATGTACATTAATTCCTTTTCAGATGCTTCCATGATGATAAATAAAAAATATCAGGATACCGTTTAAGGAGGGAAAATAGGTCAGTGTGCTTCAGTGATGTAGGTCAGCGCTGCCCTCACCTGCAGTTTTCAGAGCAAAACTCAAATGACTGATATCTTACTAACAACACAGATCTGAGGAGAAACAGCACACAAAACCCCTCATTTAATACCAGCTGAAAAGAAGAGCTGAGACCTAATCACATCCTCTCACAGGCTTTATAAATCAGGTGTGACGTACATCAGTGACTGGGCGACATGGTGCCTCTTCCACGTATGAGCTTGGAATTATGGGAATGTAATAGGTGTTTCGAATGGGAGAGGACAGTATATTCGACGTTTGAAGCTGTACAGGTCTGACCCATATTTAGGAGCCCCGGTTCAGTCTTTCTAACGCAAGAAGGCTCACAGAAGGCCAATTTATTCCTCGGCCTGAAAGAAATAAGCAACAGTGTTAATTTTTAACAAACTGTAAATGTGGTGCTGTGATGAAACCTCTATGTTACCTAAAGTTCTAGCTGGTTAGCTGGTTGACAGCAAACCAAGTATTTACAGTCCAAATTTTCTGGTGCTGTTGCCTGCAGGAATATGAATTTACATCAATTCTCCAACATAATTGTTTACACAGAAAAAGCCTCCATAAGGGAGTCATTTAAATGAGAAACTGCTTCATTTATTAACAAAGATTCATTTGTGATGATGAATAAGAAAGATTCCTAAAGCAGGGGGAACGGTTTCTCTATGGAAACTGGAAGCCTATAGACTGGTAGCAGGTTCAAGTGTTGTAAACTAAGTGTGACCAACACAAAGTGTTTGGAAACTTTGCTAGGACCACCGGTGTAATTAGTTAAATATTTAACCTTTAACCTGATCAGGCTAAAGCAGGACTAAAGCAGTTCATCATAGTTACCGTCCATGATTCAGACAGAAACAGATTCAGACAAAACACACCAAACAAAAAACTAACGAACTGAAAACCCTAAAGACACGCTGTGCTTAACTCCACATTATTGTGCTTTTGACACAGTCAGGTTTAAAATCGCTCTCATGGCTGCTTGCCAACACATGTGAAGGCCGATTACAAAGCACTGTGGGGAGATTCTCTCCGCCCTGCTGATTTGACATTGCGGAGGTTATTACAAGTCTTTCACAGAACCCTGTGGAGGTTTGCCAAGAGCATTATTGGTCGATAAGTGCCAGCCAATCACAACAGCTCGTGCTCTGCCCTCTAAATCTCCTCAATCCCACTTTTCCCAGTTCTCAGGCAGATACCTCAGCAAGAATGCCATCCTCAAACCTCAGACCTCACGATATGGCAGCCAATCAGATGTTTCTACACTGTGCCTCAGCTTTTCAGAGGCAATTTGCACTAATGCAGTCACACATCACAGACAAATCTGACTTCCAGCATCAACGGACGCTTTAAAGCTGCCTGTCAGATCCACAAGCAGAAAATCTCAAGAAAGTGGGTCAACAAACACCACCCCTTCCCCAAATCCCTTCCCCTCCATCGCTGCAAAAAAAAACAGAAAAAGAGCACATGCGTTCACTGTTAATTCAACTGTGAAGGGGTATAGTGCAGATTACTGGGGTCAAAAGAGTAAAGATGAGCCCCATTTCATTAGCCAACGAAAGCTTTAATGCACATGGCAGTTATACAGCTTTTTAACAGTGCATTAGAAAGACAAGCAAGTCAATGGGACTGACAGTCTACAACGGCCCTGCTGCACCTGTAAACAATGGAGCGTGGAATCAAAGGAAAATGCAGCGCTCAGATTGGATCCCTCTCAACTTGTGTGACAGCGTCCTGTTGAGACAACTGCACGAGGATCTCAAACTTTTAAGAATCAACAGGACAAAAATGGTATTTCAATCAATTTCAGCAGGCTCAGTGGTGTTGACAGATAATAATTTGTTGAGGGTTCGAGTGTGAAAATGTGCCTGGATTCTACCGTATCGCTGGGTCCATTTTTCCCTGGTCCACTTCATTGGAAGTTCGTTAAAAATTTGAATTCAGAACATCACTAGTCCAACTTTAACATTTAAAGGGATAGTTCTCCCAAAACTGAAAACCCTTCCATCATTTCCTCATCCTCAAGTCATTCCAAACCTGTCTGACTGTTTTGCTTCTGAGGAACACAAAAGAAGACATTTTGAAGTATGTTGTTAATCAAACAAAAGTGGCACCCATTGACTTCCATTGGCAAAAAACAATGAGACATTTCTTAAAATATCTTCTTCTGACATGAGGGTGAGTAAATGATGGAAAAATATTCATTTTGAGTGAACTATCCCTATAAAGATGCCCTCATACTCTGTCTTCAGGGGTGGGAGTGTAGCAGTTGCTGTGGTACTGAGTTGATGTGGACTGGCCCATCACATTTAGAGCTGGAAAACATCTCCATACCTGTGATTCCATACACACAGCTGACGATTCCAGCCGCAGGGCAGATGGTGAAACATTTCCCTGTGATCCATAACAATCATGGAGAAGAATTGCCCAGGTGCCCTCTGAAGGGATACTTCTCCACCAGCTGGTTGTATAAGGTGGAGTAACACATGGCCTGAAGATCCAGGAGCATCACTCCACTTTTCAAGCCCGACAGACCGCCACGTATAGGGTCTCCAACACACGATGTGTGATTCTCTTTGTGATACTGTCAGAAGGTGTGTCTGTAATACATAAACATCAATTCACATTAAAAGATGGTACAGTAAGATAAAGATGTTTTGAAAAAGTTTTTTAAACAGCAATTATTTAACAGGAGTGACAGCAAATTCGCAGGGAAACCATTCTTTTAAAAAACAAGGAATTTATTAAAAGATAAATGCATTTTCATTCTAAATGCCCCAAATAAAAAATGACACTTCTGTACAGATATAACCCCTTAATTCCAGCTCCTGCAGTTCTGAGCAAGAGAATGTGTGACACTGAATATTTAGGACAGCCTCTGAGAGTCTTCATCGAATGAAACATTCATGGTGAGATATAGTGCTGAAAAAACTCTGTATCTTAGATCTAAAGTCACGGCCGAGTCACTCTGGGTCAGGATGTGTGCATGCCTGCACCACCCTTCTTTACAGAAGCTTGAAAAAAATCCCAATTATAGCCGAGTTACTCAAGGCCAGAGCTTTTAAACGGAATTTGTGCAGCTTTAATGGAGAACCAATGGAGGTCAGAACATAAATGTGCAGCGTAGCTTGACACAGCAGAATACAAACTTCCTGTCGCCTCATCAGCGTCTGCTGGACACGGTCAGCTCACTCTGTTTAATGACCTCCTCCACAGACCTCAGAGGTGTCACACACGTCTCGTGTAGTTTGTGTGTGAGGAGGTACGTGCTGTTCGGCACACATCTTGAGCAATTTTTTATTGCAATCAACATCTGGATGTCTTTTCAGCTGAATTTGTAAGAGCTCAGCCAACAAAGGAATAAGCATTTATAATAACTGATGACAAACAAGAAAAACACATACAGAGATATACGCCACAATATCTGACACGAGTTAAAGGGATAGTTCACCCAAACATAAATATTATCCCGTTATTTTCTCACCCTCAGGTCATTCCAAACTTGTTTGACCTTATTTTCTTCTGAGGAACATGAAAGAATATATTTTGAAGTACGCTGGTAACCACACAACAGTGGCAGCCATTCACTTCCATTGTACAGACACAAAACCACTGAGACATTTCTCAAAGTATCTTCTTTACATGACATTACATAACATAAACAGCGAGAAGTTAGCATGTCCCTCATGTCAGAAGCAAAACACACGGTTGGTAGTGCATGTAGCAAGCAACACAAAAGTTGTTTTACTTTAAACCCTCTGTGATAACTGAAGCTGGAAGTGTGAACAGATTCAGGAAGAGAATCTTATGCAACGGCTTTCTCAAATATTAAACAAAGAGCTCTGAGAAGCCAAATTAATTTTAATCAAGTGATGAGCAATGCATCGGTGGAGGACACCGCTGAACGACGGCGCAGGAAGCCTCGTCTGTCAGTACTGAGCTCTGGAACAAAGGAAAAGAGATCAAGACAGACAGGAAATACACGAGTCTGAAAGAGGAAAAACAGGGGAAATGATTCACTTCGAAATCTGAGTGGCTTTTGGAATAAAACTCACGCTGTGATCATTAAATCAAGACAAACCAAACGATGAGAGATTTCTGTCGTCAGTTTTTATTTCCATAATAACATATTCAGAACAAATATGAGTCACATCTGTCAATGTTATTAATGATGCAGCGGATTAAGTCATTCTCAGATGTGCAACCAGAAGAGACATTAAAGCAATAACCAGTTATCAGGTGATAACAATAATAACAGTAATATCTGCTTTAACTGTCATCACTAACTAGCATTCTCTACCATCTGTGTACCAATGTATAAAGTACAAATTTCACACACACACACACACACACAGTTACTTATATAAATGGTGACATTCCACAGTCTATTGTTTTTATAAACAGCTAGTTATAACCTATAACCTAACCCTAACCCACACTCTAACTAACAGAAAACCTGCATTTTTACAATTTAAAAACACTTTACTTACTATATTTTTACAGCTCTTTACAAATGAGGATTTGTCAAGTTTTCCTGACTTCTGGGTACAAATTTGTCTCTAATACAGGGTTAAGTAAAAATATTCCCTTCACACTGTAACTTACTTCTGATAAAGTTAAAATAGCTAAATGAACCCCCTGTGTCCGCCGTCAGCTGACCAGGATACCACACACAGTAAGAGAGAGCAGGATGGTTTATAAACTGGATATGGAATTTTAGCAACAGCTCTGAAGCGGGACACGGTTTGGCTGAACCTGAATGCTGATAATTATCTGTTTGTGTAAACCGATCTGTCAGCACGACCAGAAGCCTGAACTGTGTCTCTAATTCCTATCCTGAAAAAAAAAGTCTGCCATTGGATCGCAACTCTTGCAAAATAACTGAAACGATATAACAAATATTTTAATGACTGGTTTGGCTCCGTAGTTTAACATCACAGACACTGGAAAAATATGGCTTCTGGTCTTTTAGTGTTTTATGGGGAAGTTCTGACAGACAGATTAAGTCGTAGGAACGGAATTTGAAAAATAAGAGCATAATGGCAGAAAAACTGAAGACCAGCGACAGACACTGACTTGATTCACCAGCTGTGCATCTCACTGTTCCAGCATAATTCTGCTCAAAAAACAGGCCGAAAAAGAGTCACCAATCATAATTTAGAGGTAACCAGAATTTCACACACACAGTCTTAATATTCGGAAAACTGGAATAAACAAAAATGTTGGAAAGGAAAGGACGAGAATACAGTGCAATGAGGAAAAAATAAGGAACACATAATCTGTGCTAATCTGCTCTCGCAAGATATTCTGTCTTGCCAAATTAAGACACCAATCGGACATTCCAGGGAAATCTTCATCAGAAAAGGAGAAATTCCAGGAATTCTGAGAGCACTCAGAGTCTGATAGCACTGCCAAATCCACACACATCCAGACTGATGACAAATGATGGCCAACTGAGTGCGATTTGTGCTTGTGCAAACACTGCAGAATTCCTGAGACTGAAGCTGTCATTCCTTACTGGAAAACGAATCTCTCCTGAATAAAAACAGCAGCTGATAAGACCAACCCTGAGCAGTTTTAAAGTGCACGCAGTCATTTAAAAATAAGTTACACATAAGGAAATTTAGCATGCGGCTAGCTGACTTTTGCATCCATGTGCAACAAAATAATTTAATCTCAAATCAATGTATTTTTCCATTAACTTATTTTATTTACAGGCAGCAGTGTATTGAACAGAATAATGTACAGTCATTATCACAAAATAAACCTCTTTAGGATTCAAGAGGTTTAAATCCGCCTGTGTATATTTCACAATAATGACACTTATTATAGCAATAATAACTGATTATTAAATCATTCGTGTTTATTCAAAGCTTTAAATGACCTTGTATTCATGCAAAGATTTCACACAAACACAAAATCTTTTCCCAGCGGTTGGTAAGTTTAAATACAGAATAAGAGAGTGAAGATGCTGAAGTGTCTTTCACTGCAGGTGTGTGAAGAACCAGAGACTCACGGAGCTTTAAATGCACTCGGAAAGCAGTGACAGGTAATTCATACAGACTCTCACACATACACACACACAAAGTACATCAATATCAGTGTTAACAACTGAAGCAAGGCACAAACGCTTCTGTGACGGCGAGGAGAGAACAGACACAGCACTGCTTAGTCAGAACATCACAGAGCATCACAAACAATTTCCACCAGCTCTGAGTTCCGGTCCTGGATGCTGACTGATCGATACACAATCCAATCAGCTTACATGTCAGGGGCAAAGAGACGGGAAAACACACGTCTCCCCCTGCGAGACGAGCTTACAAACGGCCTTTAGGTCCTGACGTGTGATGCTTGTGTTTGGAACAGGATGTGAACACAATGAGAACTGAAGGTGAAGAAAAAACCCAGACAATAAGCAACATTCCTGAAAGCTCTCATCACACATCAACCTGAAACACATCTGTGCTTATTTAAAAATGATTCATTTCACTTATTTGTTAGTTAACTGCAGCCTCTGTTATTTATTGCCATTTATTAATCACAAAACGTGTCAATTTCAGAGCGATCCCAAAAGCCACGCCTCCTTCAATGGTGCACAGAGGTATGCAAATAAATGTTCGTCTACCCTGCCTTTAAAGCATTCAATTTTGGAGCATTGTAACCAATCACAGACATGTCTGTTGTACGCCTAAATGTAGTAGCCAATCACAGACATGTTTATTGTATGCATAAACATAGTAGCCAATCACAGATGTGTTCATTGTACACCTAAATGTCGTATCTTGGATATTCGTGCAGCACTAACTTGCAGTTTACTGATTACAACAACAAAAACCTGCTGTTAAGCAACAGTTCTGAATGAGCTTTCTGTGAATGAAAAATCTGCGTTCATTTCTGCCCTTTGACCCCATTTATTCCTTTCAGGAATTTATTATTCAAATTTTACAATTATCGGATTATGAGATTTTCATCCCTTCCTAGATTCATTTCGAGGACACAAAAGCGCAATTTAATATGCATCCGCAGCGTAAAATCTGCATCTGTGCAGTAAAACAACAACACACAGCTGACGGAGAAGTTTGGTTAGACAGGCGTTACATCCAGTTCTGTTTTACAGTCAAAACAAACCACATGTCTGCGCCTTCGTCCCAAAGGACACCAAAACAACCTTGTAACATCCACATTTACTCTCGAACAAAGCAAAACAAGAAGCAGTGAGCTCTCAATCATTTCTGCAAAGCGTCATCTGCTGGGGCTTTGTTTTCAAAACATTTCTCCACTTGGAACATTGGAAATGCGTGTGGAACATACGAGCGCTACACGTACGCAAGCAATAATAAATAAACAGGAAAACCCACAAATGAAAGATCATGGTATGTGTTACTTCCACAGGGAGTTAAAGGGTGTGTGTAATTGTTGACATATTGAAGCTCTTAATCCGATTAGAGAATTCCCTGCTGGATGTTTGCACTCATTCTGAGCCGAGCGCTCAGAGAGGATCTCCAGTCCCGTGGCACGCTGCCATGCACCATTAGGTGACCTGGACGGAAGAGAGTGGAGGCCGGTGGAAGGGTGAGGCTCACAAACCAGATATGAGGGCTCCAGAGATCCTGCATCTCTGCAGAGTCGCTTCATTCTCAACATTAAAAGTCACCATTTTTTATGTAATATTGCAGTGCTTATTATAAATTATTTATTCCTGCACATCATTATTTCTTTAATTCATGTGCCCTTATAATCTTTAATCAAAATCTGAAAATGTGCTTCCTCTCTGGAACACCAGACCTTCTCTGATGACGTCAGTCTGATGGCTTGGGCGGAGCCAGAGCTGTTAACCACTCCCCTCCTTTAAACCAATGAGGTTTCACTACAGGTGGGATGCAGTTACACCCGCGACAGCTACATAGTTTACTGTCATTTGTTTCTATATAGACAAATCACACGTCACTAGCTGGTAAAAAGCGCAGCAGCTATCTTCAGCCCGCTCTGTTTTCTCAGACACGAGGCGTAAACACTGAAAGATGTAAACAGTTCAGAGACGTTGAAACCTGCTGCATCAGCGGAAACATTAAGTCTCAAGAGCATCAAAACAAAGCGTGCTCCATACCAGCCGGGCGGAAGGGACCAGGCAGTCATTACTGTGGCCTTGTGGGTTATTGTGTTGGTACAGGTGGCTGATGTTATCACCAGACTCCAGCATTACTGCTGCTGACGTCCTGAGGATTAATCTCATTGGCTGATGCTTGCTTTTTCCCTCTGAAAGTGTCTGCGTGGTTGTGTGTGTGTAGTCAAGAGAACTGTTGTGGAAAAATCACACTCTGTTGTAGAGAAAAGCCTCATGAGGAGAACTTTTCCATCAGCGTGGCTCATGTCACTTATCCAGAAATTATATTTGCTTCTCGCACAGTGTCGGAAAGTTTGATCACAACCGCAGCAGATGCAGAATTTAGCTCCTCTCTCTGAGACAATGAAAAGCAAATCTGATTAATTTATTTTCATCTTTGGACGACATCAATTAAACGTTTTTAACACTACACGCTACATACGTTTACATACAGATTCTCTACTTATTAAAATACCCACTTACATTTGATTCTGATTGGTCAATCATGGCATTCTACAGCAACCAGTTTCCTACATAGCTGGGCTTGTTTCATGTCTCATATCAAACCACAGTATAAAATAATTTAAAAATCTCCTTAAATATCAGATAAAT
Source organism: Chromobotia macracanthus (assembly GCA_036877525.1). Lineage (NCBI taxonomy): Eukaryota > Metazoa > Chordata > Actinopteri > Cypriniformes > Botiidae > Chromobotia > Chromobotia macracanthus. The sequence continues at coordinate 12,042,519 of JAZGTH010000008.1, forward strand.
GGACATGAGGTTTTGATTTGAAATGAAATAATTGTGTTATTATTGTTTTTAACATATAGAATTGTTTTCTACGAGGTTGTTTTGTTAAAAAAAGAGTTTGTGGCCTGATCAGGCTGATGAGAATATAGGACAACTGAAAAGAGAAACAACATTCAACAGGAATGAAATCAATGTGTCTCATCACAGCTGCTGTCTATAGCGTCCTCTAGTGTCACAAAACAATACAGTCAGTGAAGCCCCATATGATAATCGCTCATTAATAACCATCAATAATATTCTGATAAACAGAATCATTTTTTGTTCATGTTTGTTCATGTGATGTGTAATCGTCTGCGTCTGGACAGCTCAGGGTTAAAGATACTGGTAACTGCATCTGTCATTTACACATTAGCAAGAACAAACAATGAGACTCAAAGATTTATGAACTAGAATACAACATTCAAGCAAAAGTGTTTAAGTGCGATCTGTGACTTGTTTCTCTTTCTTCTGCTTTGTGAAGTTATATTATTCGCTTGTTTCGAGTTTGGACTGAAATAACTTCACAGCCTTGCTCTGAATGGTGGTCAATGTCTTTATAACTCGAAAAAATTATGTGAAAACTGTACAAAAATACATTTTTGGCATGAGACTTCCAAGCTAACAGGTAACGTCCTGAGAACATTGGCTAACGTTGTATAAAAGTTCTGTCAAAGTTATTAAAAACGTTTTTGCAGTACCATTAGTAGAACTTTGTTAGTAGAACGTTTTACAAAATTATTGAATAACGTTCTTATAACCAAGCAATAACTTTAACACAATGTTTAAAAACTGAATGTTTTTTAATGTTCTTAAAACATTCAAAGTAACATTTTTTAACAGTTTTGTTACTTCATGGAAACATTACGGAAGCGTTCTTAAAACCTAAAATTGTTAGCTGGGATATCAATTCAATATTAAGCAAAACACTCTCTATTAAGGGTAGAGGAAATACCAGCATGTGGGTCTGTGGGGTTTTTCAAGGCCACAAGCCCCCCTTCACACCCCACAGAGCCTTTGCTTTTTGCCTCGGTCAAAAGCAGAGGAACAAAACCACAGAAACTCTCACAGACAACGGCCAGAAAAACAGCCAGCTTTGTGAATTCCTATCTCAAATCTCAGCTGCCTCCTCGAGTTTCGGACTGAACACTGAAACACTTTTCCAGGAAGCTCAGGTCACGTGACGGCCAGTCCCCCATCTGGGTTTAACTGTGGCCCAGTTTCAGCCTCAGTGTGACTCCTCCAGGCCACAACACTGAACTGATCCAGTCCACATTCTGTTCAGTATGTGGAACCAGTGTGAACCAGAAGCTGAGGTTGTCCAAACTCTCTTTCAGGCTTGAAGTGGTTTTGTTCAACTGTAATCATCCTAGTTTGAGAAATAGGTCAAAAACACAGGCTTACAATGGCACCTCTACACATACCTGTAAACCTGCATCTCCTGCGTGATTCCAATGACGGCCTCAGAAGAGAAGCGGTCGAAATCTTGGAAAAGATCTTTGACATTGCTCCTAAACTTCAGATCTAGATCCAGCTGTATGATGCGCTTCAGTTCTAGAGGGCATGAGAGAGAAATAAGAACAACAAATCAGCCACAACAAACACCAAAATGACCTCACACTACAGCTGCAATGATAAGAAACATTAAACTGCTTTAACTGTGTTTTAACTGTGCTTTAACTTTAACTGTGTTCCAAAGAAACTGTAACTGCAGAACCTGCAAGTGAAGAAATCACTGAAAAATACTGACCAGTGAACACCAGTTAAAATCAAAAAGGTCATTTAACCTACATAATGTAGATCTTTTAGTGTCCTTTTAGCACCCTGCGCTCCTCTTGTACATACTGTACATGCGTTCTTGTGTTACTGTGGAGGTTACAGACCTCAGTGCTCAACTGTCTGTGCCTCACAATAAACAGGTCAACAGTTTAACCTTTAACTGATTGCCTTCAAACTGTTGGTCCACCGTTTCACAAAAACAAACCTTAGTTTGCGCTGCTTTTTACAATCCTGAGAATACAACACATCATTTCTTTGCATTCTGCTTACATTTTAGAACGAAATACTGTTATTTCAACAGAAATAACAAATCAAGAACAGAATCAAACTCCAGGATTCTCAGGTCAGATGGTCTCATGAAGGGCCAGAGGGCCGCTCGGTCACAACAAAGCCATCAAGACAACATTCTGGACGCACCATTGTGGAGCAGAAGCGGCGCATACAATGACACGCATTTGGAAAGCAAAACATATGAGGCCAAACTGAGCTTGTTGTAATTAGAACAATGAGCGAGCTGAGCCGCTGCGTCGCTCAGGAATTTCACATTGATGTCTGTCAAAACAAGCAGCGGAAAATGAGGCGATCAATACCAACAATCTATCTCAGTTCCACACAAAACTTCATGAGCAAAGATAAAACACAGACCAGCAGAACTGATAAAACAGACACTCAGCACATGTGCAGTGTAAAGGCAACCCTCAGCTAATCATCTCAAAACGGCAGAAGCCAAAAATGTTTTCTATGGTACAACACTTCCTCCTATGCCAGTTTAATGTGCAGACAACTGTATATAAGACACTCATAGGTTTTATCCTCCAAAATATTCAATTTGAACACCAATGTTTTTTGTTGATGGTCAGAATTTTTAATTCCTCTATAGTTTTTATCTATGTGAGGTTTTGGTGCCTGATTTTATTCAAAGCGTGTCCGTTCAGTTAGTGCAAACTATATGTTTTGATTAAAAACAGTATAGATTTATAATATTAGCCATCGTAACTGTTATTAGTCATAACGTTAAAAAATAAATATTATAAATGGCCTTTATTTTTGTAATTTGGAGCCACTACACTACACAAATAAAGGTTCCTAAAAGGCTCTTTGTTGGGCTGTATGGTTCTATAAGGAACCTTTAACATCCACATCCTTTAACATCCTTTCTGTTGCACGTGCAACAGAACGGATGCAGGAGTTCTGTCAAACTTTTAAAAACATAAAGCATGTTAGGACTAAACATGCTTAAACCAGATGAAAAGAGGTGCTGCCGCTCCGGGCAGCACGAGACACAGGATCAGTGTAGACTGCAGAGATCAGTGTATCAGTGTCAGTGTAGACTGCAGAGATCAGTGTATCAGTGTCAGTGTAGACTGCAGAGAATGTGGCTAAGCAGAATTAAAATGTCTTTAAAGTGCTACTGATACACTAATTCATCTCACTGGGCCTCTGCAGCCCTGAGCAACCAAGACATTCAAGAAAAAGGTCAGCATGAAAGCTCGCCAGCTTCATCACGGCTCAAGGTTCGATACCACCCATGACTGAAAACATACACACAAACACAGTCATACTGAACACTGTGGCACATTACAGCAAATGATAAACTCACATGTGCATGTTTAAATGCAGCCTGGCCATCTAAAATGAAGAGACTTGACACACTTTTACTGAATGTGTTTTACAAATTTTTTACAAAATGTTTTACAGACTTTCATGCTAGTTTTAAACATCTTCCTTGGACATTTCTCTAGCTTTAGTTTTTCCCTTCCTCTTAGAAATAACCCTAAACATCCGCTGCACGTTTCCACAGGGGAAGCGCTTTAAGATGGTAAAGATACACCTGCATCTGGCTGAATTAGAAACAGGGACGGTAATCTGCTTTAACATTTATCTTCCCTTAAAGTAAAAAGCAGATGGATCTTCATCTGTTCTCGGTGGATTATGACTTCACTCTCCTTGCCTTCCTACAACACAAATGTGATTTAACACAGGACTGAGCAGATGTAGGTCAGCTGCATTATGTGGTTAATAATTGTGAAGCTTCATTTGGCCAATCTCCACACAAACTATCACATGAAACGTTCAACAAGCAACCCAACAAGCACGATAAACAATGTTTATGAGGACACAGGATAAGAGTCAAAACCTCATTGTGGTAAAGTCTGGTACAAAAGATCACACTTTAAGAAAGAGGTTTTTTGAAGAACGATTTCATAATCATGTGACGGGTCATGCAGGCACCGTGACGTTCCTGCATCGGTAACTGTAACAGAAGTGCATGTTAAGTGATGTTCTGAGAGCGTTCCCTGTAAGCTGGAAATAAACAGCCAGTTACCTCACAGTGAAAAGGATAAACAGAAATCTGGAGTGTTTATTTCCTTACTTCCTCCTACCACTAACAGAAAGCAGACAACCTGTTATCATGGATTTAGCATATCCAGAGCTTTGCTATGCTAGAACAAACAAATTCCTGTTTCCTCAATGGGATGGCGGTCTTCTAGGGATCATGGTCCAAACTGAGATGAATGCTGTTGGTTTCCTCATCAGGGTTTATTTGACCGCATTGAGCGCCTGTTGTGCAGAGTCGATGAGTGGAACAAGCCCTGCGGGTGAGAGAGGCAGAGTTATGCGAGCGGATGGATCTCCAGCAGATGTTTCGAAAAATTTCTCAAATTTGAGCTAAAGAGGCAGTCAGTGGGTCATGACTAAATTAAAGGATACCTTCATGATTGAAGCAGAAGATGATCACAGGTGAAAAAGTCAACAATAAAGACAAAAACATAATGTAGAAGACAACAGAGAAGCCAAAGAAAACAAGATGACGATTATTCAGAATATGACAAAAAATCCACGTTTACATTTTATTACTGTCCTGGGGTGAATTCAAAAAAGGTTTTAAAGAAAAAGTGCAAATTTAGCACCTGAATACACTTATGCTGGGTCAAGAAAACAGGTCACTTTAAAAAAACAGCAGGTGACAAACTCCACAAGTGTCTACACTTGCATATAAAAGTGTTTCTGCCCATTACACAGTTCACAAAAAAGATTTAAACTGTGCAAAACAGTTTGACTCAGACAGTATTCATATAAAGACCTGTGAAATTTCCATTTCAATTGACCTGCAGGAAAATAATAAAATGAGCTGACCTACTTCCTGTCAACCTGCAAACCGTTTGTCTGGCTTACAAAAAACAGACAAACACACACGTCACTTCGACAGCGCACCCCTGCAGATATAAATGGTCCGATCACAAAATCACGGAATCACAGCTGAAGAGTGAATAACTCAGAAGGGTGAACTCGCCACAAACAATAAAACCAAAGACTTTTGTAGGGGAACAAAACAAACCAAACAACACGTGCAAAAAGTCATCGACTTCCAAATCTTTAGCTTGAATAATTTCAGATATGAACTGACCGATTTAACTAAAGACTTGATGAAACCACCACAGAGAAATTTGCAAACAAATCGACCCAATATTCCCGCAGGCCTCGCTGAACTACAGACTGCTGTTTTCAGTGAATCACATTTCCTAGTATATTCATCTACTCTAAATTTTCCATTTCCCAGGGTTCACCCGGTGCTCGAAGTGCTGCTGTCAGTGCTTACAGTTTGTTTTTCACAGGTGTCATGTGACATCTTCAAGGCCCTCAGGTGTGGTGTTGCCTGAGGTGAGCGGATTCATGCATGTCTTTAAAGGTCACTGCTCAGAAAGAACACAACAGCATGTTCAGACCAGCAGCGCTGATGAAAACAGTCTTCTGTTGTAAAGCTGAATTATATTTTTGCTGTTTTAAAGTGCCGTATTACAGCACTCTAAAGTATAGATTTTAATTGATTAACTTTAATAACCAATAACTGGCATATTTGACAACGCACCATTGTTTTATGATATTTGTTTTATGAATTTTAATAAAGACCTGACTCACGCACAGCAAAGTGGCCACCACATTCTTGATATGAACCTACATAAATCAAACTTTAATGACGTAGCGTCCAAATATGTGAAACTAAGTACAAAGAAAATTAGTTGCCTGACACAACAGTCAACTGTACAGTTCAATGGCCATTATATGAAAATATCGCAAAATGCCACAATTAATGAATCAGAATCAAGTATCCCAGAATGCAATGTGACAGCCCATAATGTTTATTAATGTTATTTGTTATCCTATAACGAATGTTACACTATATAATTTAATGTTCCTAATAGTATGGGTATGTCAGTTCACTGTGACCATCAAACCTAAAAGCTGCATCAAACACTCAATTTCTATTCTCTCTCTCTCACAAGTCATTGATTTGTTAGTGTCCTGGAATTTGCAATCAGTGTACCTATCTGCACAAACGATGACCGTTTGTGTAGCTGTGAGAAAGAGAGGGAGTGAGAAAGACAGAGAGAGCTGTAGCTCACTCAGCAGTCATGTCACAGAGGACGATCGACCACCAGCCAGCCCCCCCTTTCCCAGCACCGTGCCATGTGCCAGTATAACACCTGTGAGCGAGTCGGTACATCTAACACCATCAGTGACGCCTCGTGTCCAAATCTTTTCATTCGCTGACTGATTGAGGGGCTGTTTTCTGGACGGCCCAATGTACTGACCTTTACAAAACAGGGTTAGTACGCACGGCAGGAAATATGCAGGGGAAGTTTGTGCGAATGTATGTTCTCCAGCTGCCGCTTTTACAGCGGAAAAGCTGGGTCACGTGATGTTAGGCCAAACAGTGTTAGTCCTAATTTAAACAAGATTATAACTCTTAATACTTTTAACTGTTAACTGTTAATACTAAAGAACGATTTCAAAGTTACACCTTTATAAAGAGAAATAAAGTTGGAACTTATAAACAAAACCTTCAGATAACAAAAAAGTTATTTTTTACAATGCTGGTGGCACCCAAATGATATTGGAAAAATATCTGCAGTCCCCTTTTTTACATTCCATTTAGGCCCACAAATTTAATGCATAAATTATATGTCATGTAATTTGGAATTAATGTAATTCATGTAAATTGCCCTTAACCGCACACAACAGAAATCACACACTTCCCCCTTAAGGTGCTCATGCACCTGCAGGCATAATGCGATGCATCGCCACAGACAGGAAGAAGATGGTGTCGCTGTAGTATGTGCCGGAACCTGCGCTGAGATGTTTCTGTATGGCCTCCACGAAAGTGAACAAGTTTTCTTTATGAGGTCTTGCATACATGTGGTTTCAGTTGCTTTAAAATGTTTTCTAAACGTTGACACAACATAAGCTCAGCCTTACAGAAGAACAGGATTTGTACAATAAATGGACTCTTTGACTCCACGTTTCTGTGCATTTGAACAGTTTGTATGCAGCTGAAGAGAAGTGATCTGTGTTTATGCTCCTCGCTGGGGTCTTAAATCTTCCAGCCATGGAGGTCTCATTCTCTGATGTTCATCACTGAAGCATGGCAGTCTTCATTCACTGTTCCCCACACTGGAAACACACAATAGCTGTGTTTGTCCGGGCTGTAATCAGATGTAATCCAGCTCTCTTCTGCACTGCCAGACTTCAGCATCAGAAAATGTGTCTCTCTCTTCAGCTCACACATAAAAAGGAATCAAATGCAAAATCCAAAATTCTTCTAATAATACTCTGATCTACAGTGAAGTGTTGTCTGTGTTTAATGAAACTAAAGGCCAGTGTACTACAGATATCCCCTACCTAGTGTGCAGGGAGCACACAACTATCAAGTCAAGTATCAGAAAATATCTGCTCTTAAAACACTCAGCAGCCTGTTCAATACTTCATAACAGTTTATTTCTGCGACACTCCTGAATTTTTCATAAGTAAAGCTTTAGTTAAAGCTACTGGTTTATAATGTATGAGCAAAAACAGGAAGGAACAAAACTCACATTTCCCCTTATAAAGTTCAAAGAAATGCAGACACTCAATAAAACTGTCTTGAGACATTTCACTTCAGAAGAAAAATGCTGAATACAGGAACTTCTCCACTAGATGTCTGATTACTTGTATTTAAGCAAAGCAAAGCTTTCAAAGCAAATTCAGATGAGTTTAAAAGGAAAGCCACATACAGAACACGCTGTAATCTCTATTTCACGCACATGAGCTACTGCAGAATCATTACTGCCCAGAGCTCAAATACTGCTGCTCATGTTAAGTGCTTGACAGTATGAAACAGCTGAGCAGCTGAGACTGTAAAGTACAGTCTAACTGCCCGAAAGTGAGACTGTACTTTACTATCTTTGCAAAAGTGTTACTCAGTTTCAGTGTTCAATACAAATGGCATGTTCCATCCCAGATTTTTGGACCCGACTCCATATTGTACTAAATAATTAGCTTATTAAAGCTGCAATCTGTAACTTTTGCCACTCTGTTGCCAATCTGTTTAAAACTAAAAATTGCAGGTTACTTCACATACTTTTCTTCACGTATGTTAAAGTCAAATGAGGCCAAACTCTCATTTCCCGTGAAATCGGACCCGACATCTCAAATTATAAATCATTATTATAAACCTACTATTGTGAATCAGGGTAAGGTGAGGAGATTGTGGTGAACAATGATCTGTCATGTACTTGCTCAATCACTGATTTTTGCTCATTTTTAACCAAACAAAGTTACAAATTGTAGCTTAAAATGTACAATGAAAATACTGTACCAAAATCTAAATGGTACCATGATATTTTAGTTCACATTAAAATATCTTTAATGATATTACTTTAACATGAAGACAGCACACAACTGGATATGAATCGAGCCATCATCCCCATGACCCCACGAGCAGCTGATGGTGCCGTCAACCCTTTATGAAGACCACATGTGTCTGATTCATCCAGAGTCATGAGTGTGTCTGTGGAAACTTCCTCACTAGTGCTGTCCAGAGGAAAGCAGACAGACTGCAGCAATCCAATTAAAGCCAAATGCTCATTGTCTTACGGTGTGTGTCTGTCTGACAGTCCGGGACAGAGAATCAGGATCTGATAATGCTCTGCAACAGCAGAAAACAGGGATGTTGTTAGAACCTGTCTGCGTTATACCATATCCACACAAAAAAATGAAGCGTTCTACCCGATGAGTGAAGTGAGATGAGGGATTCCCTTACGAGTTACTTTTATAACCTCAGTGATCTCATAAAACCATAATGCACATATCTGGCTGAACTTCTTTGGTGATAGTTCACCAAAAAATAAAAAAACTGCATCATTTACTTACAAAAATGAGATATTTTGAGAAATGTCTCAGTGGTTTTGGGTTTATAATTTGGGTTATCAACATGCTTCACAATATCTTCTTTTGTGTTCCTCAGAAGTAAAAACGTCATATGAAGGTAAGTAAATAATGGAAGAATTTTTATTTCTGATGAACTCTCTTTAAAGGAGCAGCTAAATCCTTCACAGCAACATCAGACCACAGATCCTGAAGCTCACTGAAGAAACACACACACATCCTGACAGAGAAATGCTGCCCCCACTCGTCCAACACACTGCGTCTGGAGGACATATACTGTAATTGTACCATTTAGACTGGTTCATAAAAATATAAACCAGCCTACGTGAGGTTATTTAACAGATTTAATCACTGGCTGCATTCACTTCCATAAAGAACTACAAAAAATCCCACAGTCATCACTCAGTGACAAATTCCTATTCCAGATTTCATAAAGAGATTCCTGCTTAATGAAGCTATTCATCTCTACATGGACAGATCCTGCTTTGCAGTCAACGATTACTAGATGTTTTTCCTAAGCTACAAAACAACCAAATTAACCCCAAATATGCTACAAACATTCTAAAATATATACATAAACTTAAATCTTAAACTTTAAGTTTATGGACAGCACTGTGCGTGTTGCACAGACAAAACCTGTATCAGTAAGTCTGTATTTCTTCTATATTTCTAATAGTCTCCTAATCTGAAACATCAAAATTCAATCACTTTTATAACATCAAATACTTTTAAGATGATTCACAACAGCAAAGTATGTCGCCAACGTCAACACGTTTATTGTCGATAAACCATGAAAGTAAACAGGAGACAAAGACTTGATCTCCGTGTCATGGAGGGAAGTGTTGGATGAGAGCTGCTGTTATTGTTGTATGAAGTGATGGGCAGGAAACCTCTGCTGCGTGACCTCGCTGCTGCTGCTGCTGCTGCGGCGTGAAGGTCCGTCAGATCTCTGCTGTCCTGTACTGACACCTGCTGTGCTCAGCTCAGTGTAGACACAACATTTCTGATGAACTTCACAACTGAAGCTCTAAAATATGAAAATCAACCCCGTTATTCAACAGGAGCATGAAGCAAAGCATTTGCCAGGTCACGGATCAACGTCTTCCCCTGTTGGCCTTTGAAAAACACTGCCGTCAAATAAACAGAGTCCCAACTTTACCCTACCCGTAACCCAAACCTTAACCTACCATCAGATCAGAGTCGAGTAACAGCTGAATAACAATCGTCTGCTATTCAGTCTGCTATGGTATGGCTTAATTCTTAATACTTATAACGCATGAGGCATAAGAAATGATTTTGTGAAATGTCCATTTCAGTTGACCTGCAGGAAAACAACAAAATGAGCTCATAAGAAATCATTTTGTGAGGCATTTATGATGCATTTGTGTCTTCTGAAACAGAGAGGCGCTGTCCCCATTGCCTTTCATTATAAGGAAAATGAGGTTAGGAAATTTTACATTTGCAAAACAACACGAGGGATGGTCAGTGATGACAAAAGGTTCATTTTAGGTTAACAACTTCTTTAAAGAGTTAACAACAGCTATTGTAAGACAGCCATCAGCTTCTCAATGTGACATTATGGGTAGTACATACAGTGCATGCATGCATCAACTGCACATTCGTGCATTTCACTACAGCAGTACAGAGATTAAAACAGTTACTGCAAATGCATGATCGTATTGAGCCACTTACCGACATCAACACATGATGCGTTAAACAATGCACAAATGAAAACACAAACTCACATTCACACTCACAGATGAGGAACTGTGCGACAGCTTCACTTTTATTAAACACCGACGGGAAAGTGTGAAGCCACCGTACGCAGTCGAGCTGACCGGAAGTGCGTCGCTTCATAATAAAAGACCCGGAGTAGCGTTGAAAAATCAAACATTTTATTTTTGTCAGTGAAATATAAATTAAATGTAGATTTGTTTAATAATGTAAAAAAAAGTTGCTGTAGAAATATTGGAGATGTACTTATGTTTTTTTTTATTTTTGTACTTAAATTATGCTGAACCTTCTCTGCTATGACTTGGTATATTGTATGATTTATTGCTTGCCGAGTGCAAGACACTTGAAATTCAGTGTGGATTTTTAAAGCAAACATCTAGGCAACGTTTAACAGCTACAGCAAGAAATGTAAACCTTATGCGTATGGAGCTATATAGGTGTAGGGTCTCTCTCTTTGGACTGTCAAACCCCCACTCACAAATTCAATGTAGATCTTTCTTTGAAGGACAGGCCGTATGAAAATCATAAAAAGATGCTGGCAGTGTCTTCATTAAGTTCTTTCAAGGTTTTGTCTATATACGTCTGTATATAAGAAATACTCTTATATTTAAACTTCATATAACAAAATTTGTCAAAAGAATCTATAATCCTAAATTACTGTCACAACATTAGTAGAAAACATGCAGATTATCAGTAAGAAACAGGAATGCAGTTTTTAATTTTTGTTTTAAATACGTTTATTTGTACATAGTCACATAACACTCAAAATATTGAAGACAGACTGGATACAAAGCTACTTTTGAACTGAGGTGCATAATGAAACCAAACAGAAATGAACATGAGGCGGTGAAACTGACGGCAGTTTACTGATGGTTTCTACAGAGTGCAGGCCAAAGATCTCTCACATCTACAAATGATCAACAAAAGGTCAACTTTTAATTTTTATAATCTCATGCAAGAAAGGAAGGAGGTAAAGAAAAGTATTTGGCCCATTATTTATAATTTCATAATAGTGATAGTAAAGAAAATTATATAGTTATGACATGATAATTCAATATGAAACATAAGTACAATGCGACAGCAATACAGAGAGAGAAATGTAACCACTCAAACCATTTCAGAATCAGAATTGCACTTTGAACTTTTATTAATAAAATCTTTCATATTCTCCTTCTAACAGTCTTCACATAATAGCAAATGAATTTCAATTTTCCTTTGTATTCAGATGGTCTTTTTCTCTCTTTATATTGGTGTAAGTAGTTTCTAACTGAACTGAAGTGACTCCTGACCGATCCATTTACACATTCACAATCGGTGTCAAAACCTTCAGTGCTTTGTAACCTTGACAACTTTGTTGGCGCACAAAGAGGGTTCTGAGCTATGAAATTCAAGTACAACTCAAACTGAATAAACATTTTGTCTCTGCTTTTCTTCTTTGTCACACAAAAGCCTCCAGAATTTCTGCATGTCCGTATGATTAAAAAAGTAAATTAGAAAGCTATTGATGACATTAGATGTTTCCAAATGGGCTTTTAACGGGTCCGGCCCAAAATCTGTATCCTGTACAGATGAGAACACACAAATGATTCAACAGAACCATGCATTAATGCCGACAGTAGAACGAATGAAAGGCTGCTCATGGTGACTAACTTCTAACATAGATGATCTCCTTTTCGCACAGTAAAAGAACATGTTCTGCTTCAAAACACATGCAGGAGACTAAAGTGTCCATCTGAGCTAAAGGCAAAGAGCACAGAAAACAAATAAATACTGCGATAGCCACCGGCAAAACATCAGTCTGAGGCCAAGTGTATGTATGTTTGTTGCCTCCATATAAAAGATACGTTTACAAAAAGCTAACCTCATGTAGAGCCAATGAATGCATACGTGTGAAATACTACAGCAGCATGTCGCATTCAGACATGTGCAGAATTAAAACAGTAGAAAAACAAATTGCTTTTATATGACTTGCAATGACGTTGTCCAGTATTTTAGCAGAACTGAAGAAGAAAACTCAACTGCAGCTCTTTCAGATTGTAACATGAAAATGTTGTTGTCTTCGGCTTTTCCTAGATTGATCAGATCGTCATAACAAACAGGGTTATAAATAAAGCACTGACTGACCTTTTCAGGTGTTAATGCAGGTATGATCAGACTCCTGTAATCTCACATACAGGATCACAAACAACACACACAAACAAACAGGAAGTGGTGTGTGTGACAGAAACAGCATTCGAGTTTCCTGCCAGTAGCTATATGTTCATTTACATAGCACGATTGCACCTAATGTATAAAACGTACATTTTTCACAGCTTCAAAGTAATGCAGAAACATGACAGATGTTTATCAAGAGGGGCTTGGATTAACTGACAAGAGTTAAAACCAGTCAGAAAGAGAACGCGTGGATCTGCCCAACACAAATCTTCGAACACTTCAGTCATGTGACGCTGACACCTCGGTGGTTATTGGATTGGATATGACCTGTCAGGGATCTGTAGCTCAGTGGTTCAAGAAGCAAAATCTAAGATGGCCTTTGTGATCCAGAAAGCTGGTAAATTGACAGACAAAGCGAGCAGATGTAGTGAACACTGACCCTGACAGCCCCATGCAAGGCACTTAAGCCGAAGAGGGCGCTCTAACCACCTTCCTGTCTCTTCCTAGCAATTCAATTAGAATTCATTAGTTCATCTGTGCAAAACATTGAAGGGATTTTTCACTTTTCCACTAACACAAGATCTGATAACTTGTCTGATTAAAGATCAGACCCTTTTTCTAGCCTCTTTTTGTAACATCTTGCCCCCTAAACATTCACTGTATATTGTCCACTGTGTATATGTTTACATATATATTCATGTACTGTATGCATGTATATAGTGTATATGTAGTTATACTGCACTGTACTGTAGTGTTATCCACTCAGAAGCATTTAAAAGCCATTTCACCATCTAAAAACATCCATTTCGTCTATAGATTCTTTCTATATACTGAGTAACAACGTAGCTCCATATTCATCTCCATCCAAGCTTTCTTCTGCGCAAACAACGACCAGAGACCTGCATCACTAAAAGACTCAACAAATGCTAACAGAAAAGGTCGGGACAGCTTTAGTGTCGTGGGAAAACATTGCTCAGAGCTACAGTGACTCAACACAGGAGAAAACTTATTCTCTCACACAAACCATGAAAGCTTTCCTGTGGCTTGCAAGGGCCCACAGAGAAAAAGCTTATATTCATTCATACTATGTGTCTATTAAGGCTTCATAAACTGCACTCTGTCAGGGAGTCTGGTGAAACGATCACAGCTCAAACACACTGGACAACTAAGAAATGACAGAAAGCCTCTGCAGATAACCTGGATTCCTCTGGTGTTTCTCACACTGCAGCCAGACAAAACCAATAAGAAGAGAGTCTTGAAGTATGACCTGATTTGCTATAAGCCCACACGCCAGACAACTGTTTGGATGACAGCGTTTGGCTGATTAACATTAGTAGTTGCTCTTTGTGTCAGTATCGTAATCTATCTCCTTTGGATAATCTGCATTGTTAACTTTTTCAAATTCAATATTTAGAGGAAATACTTGCACATAGTATAGTGTTTCTGACGCTTGACTGGTAGAGACACTAGCAACTCATGGTCACGGGTTTGATTTCAAAGAAAAACACAAATGTATAAAATGTAAATGGAGTATGTTATGTGCATATGCAGATCACAACCATGTTGTTATAGAGACAAAACTCCTGAAGTTGAAAGACATTTTATGAGTCTGAGTATGTAGTGCTACTATGAGGCCAAAATGCAAAAGCACAGAAATTCGCAATAAAAACGAAAATAAAAAGTCTTCACGTCCAGTGCATAATAAGGTATCCAGGCGATCGTTATAGTTCGCTGTGCATATAAAGAAGAACAAACAAAACCTAATCATCCATCTCTTATAAAGAATTCCGACGAACTCAGAAGAAAGGAGCACAATTCAACATCACGACTGAAATCAGCACCATCAGTTTCTTACTGCTATGCCTCCACTGGCTTTCAGGGGATTAGCGTTGGTTCTGTAAAGAAAGGCCAGGTAGCAGACGAGAAAGTTTCATACCCTGTTTTTTTTTGTGTTCGCAGAGGTTCCGTGCATATTTGAAGGCATTTGTCGTTTTGAACAGGAAGACATGGACACCCCCGCAAAAATCCTGAAGAGTGCAGAACCTTCTTCTTGCACAGTTTGTTTCGCCCCAGAACAAAATATATATATTAATAATGAGGAGAAAAAGTAACTCTTCAGGAAAAGAGCAGCACGAGGGGGGAATAGACACAGGGATAAAACGACAAGCAATAACGTCCAATAACTCTGGACGACGGTGGGCAAAAGATCCGCACAGATGCCTCAAATGGGAAAACCAAAAACAGGACACAAAAAGTCCTTCTGGATTGTTT
Organism: Chromobotia macracanthus; assembly: GCA_036877525.1. Taxonomy (NCBI): domain Eukaryota; kingdom Metazoa; phylum Chordata; class Actinopteri; order Cypriniformes; family Botiidae; genus Chromobotia; species Chromobotia macracanthus. The sequence continues at coordinate 12,057,678 of JAZGTH010000008.1, forward strand.
TAGTGCTCTGAAGGTCATTTGTACATGAGGTTTGAGCGCCATGATAACACATGGCATAAATCTGGCAGGACATCCAATAAGGAAGGTCTTGTTTCTGCCTGTTATCCGTTTGTAAGTTCCAGCAGTGGACTGAGATCTGCTCGGCTCAGTTTTGGGCATGATGTCGGATGGTGTGGAAGATCCAGTCCATCTTGGTGGTCCACCCACCATGGTGAGCATCATTCATCTGCTTCATGAAGTAGTCCAGAGCCTCCTGCTCAGTTTTATCAAGCGCCAGGGTCTTGCGGATATACGCGATGTCATCAAAGGACTGCAGTTCGGGCATGCCTGAGCCCAGCATCATGGAGAAGAGGTTGATGAACAAATTGGCATGCTGCCTGATAGCCAAATAGGCCTTGTAGCACATCTCCTGAAACCTGCAGGGGGCGACAGTGAGACATTTTTACCTCCAGCATTCAATTCAATATGTAACGTATCATTTTAAAATGACATTCTAAGAGAGTTTTTATGTCGAAGTCTTAAAACTCAGCATACAATTTATTTTTAACACTATTTTCTTACTGTCTTTTTGTGCATGATGCCTCTGTGCACTTTATTCTAAAATAAAAGAACGTTTGTTTTCGTAATCTCTCGAAATTTTACTTCCTCTTTCCACATCCAAAACAACTTTCTAGCCGATGTCACCACTTTTCACTTAGAAATCCATCAGATCACGCAAGTAAAATACTGTATTCAACAGCTGCTTCATCTATAGACAAATAAAAAGAATTCCAAATACATAAAACAAAAACTTTAGAATAAAATAGCAAACTTTCTATTCTTTGCACTTTTGTATGAAGCCTATTTTAATGCTTGCTATTACAAGCATTAAATGCAATTAAATTTAAAGAGTTACACCCAAAAATTATAGCTGAACAAGAGAATTAAGAGCCACAACGTCCGCTCCTCTGAGACACACCAACAGAGAACAAATTCTGCTTTTTATGAAACCTCTTTGAATGGCACTCTATCTGTCCCAAGAGCAGAGGTCTGTTCCACAGCGAAAGTCTGGAGCAGAGACGGGAAACCTGGCATGCAGTCAGATTATTGTTGGAAGAGAAAGTGCTGCATGTACGGAGGTCCGAATGGCCCATATCAGATGTTCAGCTTCCTCTTTAATCATCTTGGATTATTACCCGGCTACCAATCACTACATTTGTGTCTGTACACGAGGAATTTGTTTCTTGCCAAGCTTACATGGAAAAACAATGACACACACCTCTCAAACTCTCTGGTTTTAGTGCACTCTTGGGTTCCTTTGCTGATCACTATTAAGAAATCTTGCGTTAAAACGAATGGCACTCGCTCTCGTTTGTAGCCAAACTTCTTCTTCTTGTGGTCCAAAAAGTGACCGAAATCTATGTGAAACAGCTAGAGAGGGCAAAACAAAGAAAACACACTTCATCATCTGATATTACTCACATCAACTAATATCCCTATGACAAGCTGAGCATTTTAAAGACAACAAAAGAACACAGATGGAGTTCACACCTGTCCGTCATCCTTCACCATGATGTTGCTGTTGTGTCGGTCACCGATGCCTAGAATGAAGGTGGCCACACAATAGCCAGCACATGATCTTGTGAACAAGTCGATGGCCATGTCGTACCTATAGATACAGACGTATTCCAGACTCTATATACTTCATATTATATACAACTAGAAAACAACTAATCGATTATCACTCACATCTCGCCCCTGTTCTTGTCCTTCAGCCACTGATGCAGTGTTGAACTGTTGAACTGCAGCGCCCCCTTCAGTCCTCCTTTACACTGAATCTGCATGATGGTGTGAGAACTTCTCACCACCTCGATCAGACCCACACAGTCTCCGATAGAGAGGCAGCCATAGGGGAGCATCCTGCAATACAAACAACGTGTGAGAACAAGATTCTTATCTTCTGGCTCAATCTAGGTTAATTGATTTTTACGGTGCAGAAAGAAATTTCTGTTAAACGCTTGTGAAAATAGAAACCAACCCCCAAACATAAATTTTGTGAATATTTGCTAGATGTCTGTTCTGCGTGTTTAAAAAATATATATTGTGTTTGCACACAGTTCTGTCTGTGTAAATAGGAGAAAAAACAAAGTGGATCAGACCGATCCCCACAACACCATTACACTCTTGCAGCCAATCAGCAATAGTCTATCAGCTGTTGGCCATTGCCTGTGTTGTGTTTGTTATTTTGAGAGCAGGGCAATGAAGGTTTGTTTGGGTGTCAATTTCAAGCATCGTTTCTCAGAAGTCTTATTTTAATTTTATCTTCAAATCATCAAATGCCTTTCTCAAGGATTCATGCATTAGTGCTTTACAGGTTTAATCATTTGGTTATCAGGCAAGAGCTTTAGCCACCACGTCACACGTACCTCAGGTCCAGCCCCTGGTTTTGCCAAATGTTCTCCATTATCCTGATGATCTGCAGGGTCAGCATGTCCTGCCGCAGGTCTAAGTGAAGACAGAAGGTGGAAAAACATGCGTCAGTTTTGATTCTTACTATGTGAAATAAGCGTATTTGTACAAAGAGATGAAAGAAACCGGTCTGACCATCCCCATTCTTGAAGATGATTTCATTGTTCTGGAAGAGAAGTTCAGACATTATGTCAGGATTCTCCCAGTTCAGCCACAAAGGTCTCTTGGCTGAGGACATGATCCTGCAATCTTCAAGTCTGCCATGAGAACAGAAAAACAAGTACGGATCAAACTTAACTGGGAAAGATGTTTCAGAAGTACTCTTTAAATGTCACTGTGTAGTGTTGCTGCTAAGTGAAAATGTATTTTCTCAGCTATGACTGCTGCACGGCATGGAACTCACCGCAGGTTACCAAGTTGGTGGGCGGGGTTGAGCGGTGAGGTGAAATTTTGGAGGGCGTCCATGTAGTCTGGTCTTCTCATCTGCTCTACCAGGAACTTCATTTGCACCTGAAAAACACAAATACATGTATTTTTGAAGTCAGTCAACTAGCCAATGATAATTGTGATTCTGAGGTTCAGAGTTTTAGATGAAGTTGTTTGTCAAAAGAATAGCAAATAATGGTGTACTGCGAGTAGCAACTTAAATTTCGTATTTGGTTGATGTAGCTAATGGCACAAAGATTACACACATCACTTTCAAATTTATCACATTAAAGTGTTATGTTAAAAGTGATGCCTGAATGCTTTTAGAAGACAGGGCTTCTTCAGTAAGCCTAATATTACATTCAAAAGCTTATGTTTCACTTGTAATGGATGTAAAGTCTCTCTGCTCTAGCCTGACGTATCCAGCTACCTGCCTACTTTGAGATGAGGTCAAAAGGTCACAGGCTGAGTTTACCTTCTGAGTTTCATCCTTCTTCTCCTGCTTGAGGATGTCTGTGAGGTTGATGAGCTTCTCCATGGCTTCCACCTGTCTGCTCAGGTGCTTCAGGTACATGCCGCACGCCCGGCAGTACGACTCCAGCAGCAGACCGAACCGCTGGCTCACCGTTTTATTGTGCATCTCTGATCTGCGGCCACAGAAAACATATTTAAAGTTGTCTGGGTGATACAAATGTCACATTAAAAAAAGCACAAGTGTTACTGACGAATGAGAACGGTTCATAACAGAACATTTACAGCCCCGTCAAAGTGATGGATGATAATTATCTGTTGCCCAACCTCTGCTCACTGATTCATTTCAGACCTCAAACTATCATGGTAATGAAACCACAGTTTAAAAAGGAAACAATGTGGTTGAGTAAATGATACTTACTTCAAATGCCAAAAGAAGAAGTGTCCAATCCTCTGGTTGGTAAGAGCTTTTTTCAGCAGAAATCGTACCAGAGGGTTATCAAGATACTGCTCATACTTCAAAACCTTACATGAGACCCAAGAAAGAAAGACATCCAGAATCAAATTTGAAAGCACTTTGAAATCTATTTTCTAATGCATTACTGGCAACTACATTCGGGTCTTACCTGAACCAGCTGAATGAGGTACTGAGAGAGTTTATCATCGGTCAGATATTTCTCAAGGCACCGAACTGCAAAGTCCCGGATCATTGGATCAGGATAGTTACAGTCGAGCAGCTCCATGGCTTGTTCTGGCTTTATTGCGGGCCAGTCTTTAAGAAGGCAATACATCTGTGCAACTTCATCTCTAGAATTCCACTTCACTGCCAGTAAAATCTTTGGCAGGATCTCCGGTATATTAACACAATACTGTCTGCAGCACACAAACAAACACGGTTTTACCTAAACTTTGCTTTTGGTGCATACTACATTTAAACAAGCTCCCTGGTGGGGGCGCTAGACTACCTGTGCCTCCACAGGAAGTCTTTCTCCTGCTCAGTGATCTCAGAAAGCGGATCCCTGTTGCTCAGTTGCCGAAGTTGTTCGATATCGACCTCCGTCATGGCGTGGTCTCGTGCCAGCCTGCTGCTCTGTAAGTCAAATGAACAAATAAAACATTTGAAAAACAAACATTATCAATCCAGAAGAATAACATCTTCACAAAAATCTTCACAGCAACATGGTGCTATTTTACGCAACAAATTTATTCAATGACGTATTACCCTTAACATTAGCTCAAAAGGTTGCACAAACCTGCAGCATCAATTAAAGAAATGGCTGTTACCATGGTAACAGAGCTTAACTGCGTCTGTGGGGAAAATAAGTAGCGGATATACTTTCAGGACTTTTAGACTGCTGATGAAGTGAACAGTCAAGGCCGAGACAACAACCAGACTGGAGAGACTGAGGGAGACGTTTCTTGTAAACACTATTAATAGCAGCAGGAAGAGTTTGGCTATAATTAATTAAGTAGATGCGAGTCTGTGAGCTCACCTGTCCAGACTGGCAGTAATTGTATCCCATCTCCCTAGATATTATCCAGTTAGCGTGATCTTCAACCGTGGCCATGTCAGGAAACTTAACAGGTGAGCTGAAATAGTCAAACTCCAGCTCTAGACATGGGGTTTCCTGAAGAACACAGTACAAGCACATTAATACAAAAATACATCTTTACGTAGATAGTGAAATTATACTGTTTACATTCCTGAATTTAGTATTAAAGGAACAGCTTACGCAAAAATGAAAACCGTCTCAACATTATTTGTTCCATTTGTCTTTTTTCCTCTGAGCTAAAGACATAATTTTTGGATTCTCAGTCACCATTCACGTTCATTGTATGGAAAAAGATGTAATAAAAGTGAATGGTGCCCGAAGCTGTCAGACTGTAACATTCTGCTTTTTTGTTTTGAGTCAGTCAAATGGCTGTGAAACCACATGATTAAATATTGGCAAAATTTTCATTTTTGGTTGAATTATACCTCTATTACACCTATAGGTAATTTATGTCATGATTTGTGTTTGACTATTTCTATAACTTTGCATAAAACAGACAAAAAACAAGACACCAGCGTGCTAAACAAACAACTTTGGAACACCTGCTCTCTATTAACTATGTCACTTCAGATTAGAGAACACAGCCAATCTTATTAAGCGTATTAAAGCCGCCATACAGACAGCTCTGTGCTGACAGTGGTTGTGTGAGGGCAAACCTTGTTAGGGTTGGAGCCCGTGACACCGATGGGGTTGAGGAGGTCTTCCAGGCCATGTGGAACAGGCCACAGGTTCAGTGCCATCTTTCCTGAGACCAGAGTGTGTGTGTAGTCAAACAGGTTGACGTTCCCCCAGGCCAGTGGACAGTGCTCCTATTGAGGATCACATGTAGTTCTTATTTTAAGATTTATTTCACATCATTCTCAAACACAATCAGCACTAAACACTGTGAATAAACATTTAGAACAGTGTTCCTACAACTTCTGAGGTCACTTTGACATATGCTAAAAAAAAAGCATGGAATATATATAATAACATTTCTTCAGCTTTGAAGGCAGGGTAGGCAGTGTTTTCCAGAAACATTTTTTTATGCTGGTTAAGTCTCTGCACATCCTGATGACAATCACTAAGTAATGTGGTCGAAATACATTTCTATAAATACGTGTTTTCTGTGGAAGGCACAGGACAATAAAATGTTCATCCAATCAATGTATCGATTTGAAAGCAATGATATGTCCGACTTGCCTGTCAAACTATGAATTTGCACACCTCCATGCACTACTGGAGGAGGCGTGGCTTTGGAAAGCGCTCTGAAGGCAGTGCGGGATCTTATGCTTTCAAAGCTAGCATGTCTGAAATTGCCTACCCAACCTTTAATACTTAATCCAGCTCCAAACCATCATGATTATGCTGGGCTTCCAAGAAAGCGATTAGTCATTCAGAGAACCTCCCTATGTAAGATGCACTACAGGAAACGGAGTCATCACCTCTTTTGCCCCCTTCCTTCCTTTCACAGAACAGATGGAGAGACAGAGACGAGCTGCCCGGGGAATGTCTGGAATGTACATGTCATAGGTCAACCACTCGTTCCACCTGGACATGTGATGTGGGGAGAGAGAGAGAATGCTGAGTCAACACAGTCTCATCTTCAAAAGTTGAATTTCAAAGGTGCATTAGATAATCTCTTCTCCCTTTAAGAACAAAAATATGAAAATCGTGACATTTACACTCTCTGTAGCACACCCGCATATTTTTAAAATAGCCATTTATATTCAATTCAAGTGTTTGAGTTCATTTTAGATTTAGCTACTGTGTAGAGGAGGATTGTGCGAGCATGCTCCCTTCGTTACGAATCAACAGTCGTATCGGATGTTTGTACAGTACCTCGGGTTCGAACACGGGACGCGTTGTGTGTTCACGTTATCGCACAACTGTTCTCCTCCATGGTAGATCCCCGTCCGCACATAAATCTGAAACAAAAAGTAACAATCTGTGAGTCAACAGCCACTTTGTGCAATAAAAAACGGCAGTCCAGAAAGGTCGCGCAATTACAAAATGCAAAACCGAAAAGGAGCTTCCTTTCACAATACATTACTTATTCTACGATAATGTCTTCCCATCTATTGTCTAACTGCTATATAATGACTGATTGAGTTAGGTTAGCACCTTGTCGATATCTCGAATGTTCACATTAACGTATGTGGCGCACAGGACGCGAATCCTCAGTGTGCTGTTGATGGTCCAGAGGGGTTTGCTTGAAGCTTCTCCGTTCATGTACGGCGTTGCCGTGGAGATGCGGCGGGCGTAGGAGGGCATGGTGAAGTTGTCCATGGGCAGCTGGGAGTAAAGACTGTCTTTGGACATGAGCATGAGGTTTGGCATTCGACCCAACATAATGCAACTCCGTACGTACTGAAAGAAACAGAAACAGAAAGATTTCAGAAAAAAAATCCCACAATCAGCACATTTCACGTGTGGTTCAGTCATTCAAAACTTGTAGGGCTATTTCCAGCGCCCTAAGAAGCAATTCTAGCAGTGCTGCTGTTTGTTGTGAAGATATATGAGGAGGAAATTTCAAAACTAGCAGGGATACGCAGACCACATGTTTGTATTCTGTGTACTGGCTGGGTTTGGGATAATAAGAGGCTGGGATAAAGCAATGACATAAAACAGAAAACCCTGGGACATCGTTTCAGATGGTTTACTGATCAATGCCCAGTATGAGAAGAAATCTTCACTGAGGACAAACAAAACTTGCACTGGTGTGAACTGAAAATAAGGCTGTTATATAAAGACTGCATTCCTATGAGATGCCCACAGAAGAACACACACTTCAGACAGCGTGTTTGTACTTAGCTGCTGTAGAAGAGACTGAATACCTTGTACTGACTGATGGGGTATTTCTCTAGAAGGTACTCGTCACACCCGCAGACCTTCAGTATGTATTTGCCCTGATATTCCTGCACACACATCTTCAGCTGTTCAGCTGACAGGAGCATGCTTCTGGTTTTCTTCCGGATGGCTTCAGCGATCACCTGCTCTGGTACGCAGTCGTGATTGATCTTCAGCGTGTACTTCTGTTTGTCGTTGTTGGGGGAGACGATCACCCAGATCACAACAATGATTTGACCTGCCACACAAAGGAGGAACAGAGGTCTGAGAGCGGAAACAGCAGAACTACCACTAATAAACGGACTCCTACAGACATACAGTGTGTAAGAATGTCATGTCATGTAGAATGATGCATTCTAAATGACAACAGAGTGTTAAAAAAAGACGACATATTCAACAGATCCTGATGAAGTTGTCAAAGGGAACGAATGTGATTTGTTGTGCACACATTCCTCCAGGGAGCATCATATGATTGTTTTTAAACAGGCCCATTTAAAAGGACAAAAACAAAAACTTTAAACTTCCAGGAATGATGCCACACTACAAAGATTACGACTGGCTTCAGGCTATACAACATAAAGAAATATTCTAAGTTATTTTAAACCCAACATCAGTGGCATTTGTGGCATCACAGTAATTTTGAATTGTTTTGTGTTCACTTACAACAAACAGGCAAATGAGAAATTGCCTAACCTGCCTTTAGTATTCGAAAGCTTTACAATTTTCAGCCATATTGCGAAAATCAGAGAACCATTATTTTAAGCAAACAGCCATTGTTGCCACATAAATTTAAAACTATTAAAGCAATGAGACAAATAAAGTAAAAAGTGCTTCAAAATAAGCAAGGCATGTTTTTCACATTGCCCACCTTTGTCTAATTTGCTGTATATGTGCTTTGGAAGCTCTGGTGATGACTCCACGTTTGGAGGATAAACATACAGTGCCCGGCTGTGGGATCCACCCGCATCTCGCAGCTCTACTGAGTCTTTGCAGACGTTAAGAATGTTTCTCCGGAAGTCCTGGACCTCTGGATCCTTTACTAGATCAAACTCACACACCGGCATACCAATGGCAAAACCTGAAAAACAAAAAAACAACAGCTCAGAAAAGAGATTGCTTGATCACATAAGCAGAAAGTGAACACAAGCAGCAGATAATTTGTAATGTCCTACCGATTTCTCTGTTGAGGATTTTCTCCTCTCGGTTCCCCACAGGTTCGATGACCTTTAGGAAGGGTTGGAACAGCCTGAGGTCGCAAAGTCTCCGTGTTTCATCGTAGAACTCCTCACGCTCCGCCTCTTGCGTTACACTGACAAAGATATAGGAGGTCTCCTCCTGTAGGAGGTGGTGGAGGGGGTACTTCCTGGCCTCCTTAAACAGTTCATGTTTGATTGTGATGAGCGTAGCCTCCCGGAGGCACTCTAATGTTAGGATCATGCCATTGGGCAGCAAACAGTCCACCAAAATTCTGGGGGGCATCAAATGGATGCCCCATAGTTCTCCTGAGGAGGGCCTTGGAGGCATGATTTGTCGTTGTCACAATCTTTATATACGGGAAAGATTACAAACCTCTTTTTCGTCCTGTGAAGAAAGAAAATACATGAAGTGGGTTGTGGCCAAATGTGTAACATCACATAATGTTTTTCAATATCAGTAAAATGAGTCTCAGTGAATAGACTAAATGCTTCACCATTCCTCTGCTCAACAGATAAACAAGACTTGTCCCAACACAAGTTAGAACTTGAACGACAATGTCAACGATGACAATCAGGAACACTGACAGAAAACCCCAAACAAGCATAATAAACCCAATCGTGGCAATGCTGCTCATTTACCTTGTGGAGAAGTTTTGGACAGTCGGTATCCAAGTTACACAAAATTGATTACGTTAATAAAACTACATTCACTGCTAATATTGCTGTCTAACTAGCCACACTAAGCAAAAACAAACATACACTAAACAGACACTCTACATCACGTGGCCAATAGAGTCTTTTACTGTGGACGACACAGTGAAATAAGTCCTGACAACAAAACATGCTGTCATACAACAGTTTACAGGAAATTCTGTAGAACATCACTCAGTAATGACAGGA
>JAZGTH010000008.1:12072500-12155000 GCA_036877525.1 Chromobotia macracanthus
CCAAGAGATATCAGGTTTTTCAGGCGCTAAAGGCAAGATAAGAAGAGTATAAAGAGTTGGGGATATTTTTCTGTGAGTTTGACTACCTGTAGGTTTGAACTACAAGAAAACGGTCATTATTTTTACACCTAGGCAACATAGAATAATATTTCTTTTAAAATTCACACTTTTTAAAACATTTTTGGGTAAAATTTGCAATCAGTTCCTGATAATAACTTTTGAGTCTTCGTCCAGCAAGTGTAGGCCAATGATACCTAGCTAACAATGTTGGGTTGTAAGAACGTTTCCCCTAACATTCTCATTAAGTAACAAAAAGTTAAAAATGTTATTTTGAATGTTCTAGGAACGTTCAAAATGTCTGTTTTATAGACATTGTATTAATATTATTGCTTGTTTTTTTAATTCTGTAACATTTTTTAAAATGTACCACTAAGAATAATGTTTGATAAATGATAAAATTTGTTAATTTTTTTGATAACTTTGAAAGAACTTTTAGAGACCATTAGCCACTATTTTGAGAATGTTCCCTGTTAGCTGGTTACTAGTCAATAGGATTATTGTTAATATGTAAACAAGGCCTATAAGTCAAGGTTATGGTATTCAAGACATTCAAGAAGTGTCACGCTAATGTTGACACTGTCCAGGTAACCAGAAACAACTGTTTGGCACATTCCGGTGTCTATTTTGGCATATAAATCACCATTGTCATGATCTTGTGGGAACTGATACACTGGAAATATCACACAGCCACGAAACAGCTGACTGTCCGACCCCCACTCATCCAGCCGTTGATCTGCTGGAGTGCCATGTCCCCAGTTCAGCAGACAAGAGTCAGGCCTAATCACATCTACAGGAGGCCATGCTGCAAGAATTACTCCTCCTGGAGGAAATGTGATGATGGACTGCAGGGCAAACATACATCATATACATCTGTTCTGTCATTAAAGTCGCTCCTTTGTTACTGTAAAAAAATGCATGTGGTCTTTTTTATTTTATCAAAGTAGCTCGGGATAGTTTACCCAAAAATGAAAGGTTTTCCATCATTTACTCACCTTCATGTCATTCCAAAACCTATATGACTTCTTCTGCTGAACACAGGAGATATTTTGATAAATGAGTCAGCGGTTTTGTGTCCCTACAGTGGAAGTCAAGGAGTGCCATTGTTGTTGGTTACCAACATACTTCAAAAGATCTTCTTTGGTATTTCTCAGAAGCCATGCGGAAGAATGTCTTGGGGGAAGTAAACGGTGGAAGAATTGTAATTTTTGGGAGAACTATCCCTTTATTTAAGGTGTATGTTGCACTGTATGTATGCACTTAAGTGTCATATTTCTGATTCATAAAAATAGACAATAATAGACCATACAAATTAGACAATTATTGATATACAGTAGGAGTATGTCAAAATCATAGAATTGGTCTTTTTAAATTCTCATCATTTTAAATTCTGTCTGTTGGTTTCAGGTCCAGACCTGGTTCTGAAGCCAAACTTTAGTCTTATGTGCCAGCCCCAGCCCTTCCAAGCCATGACACCCACTCAGAACCTCAGACCACCCCCGGTGATAATGCCACCAGACCCCTTGCAGTTCCCACTGTGTCCCCCTCTCTCCGTAAAGCCGCCCCCTCACCTCCAGTTGCCACCTAGCCCGTCCATCCCAGCATCCCCTGTCCTCAGTCCCAAGCCCCCCAAAGAGGACGGTCAGGCGGTGGGCACCGATCAGGATGCTACCCTGGAAGAACTCTGCAAACCTTTGTACTGTAAACTGTGTAACGTCACACTTAACTCTGCACAGCAAGCTCATGCCCATTATCAGGTAATCTAAAACACTCGTGTTACGGTCCACAGAGTATGAAAATTAGATAAGATAAATGACGAATGAATTCACATTCTGTGTTTATGTAAACACAGCGGTTTGTTAGTAAACAAACTGCATGTTATCTATGGAAAAGACTTGGAAAAACAGCTAGCCTCGATTGTTTTTCTGTACAAATCGGACGTTCTTTCAGTTTCGGTTTGTTTCAGGTAGTTGTTTTTCCTGAGAGTCTGGCAACTGGTTTTAGTCACTGCAAAAAAATAAAAGGGTGGCGTAATCCGTCTTCTGTTTTCACTACAGGGGAAAAACCACAGTAAAAAGCTGCGTAATTTTTATGCTGGCAGCCAGCAGCCGCCTCCCATTAGAATACCAGAGGCAGCAGAGCCAGTTTCCCAGCAACCCTCATCTGCTCCACCCACAGATTCTGCACATGTGACAGACAAACAGGTACATTTGACTCTTCTGGTAAACTGGGGCTCTGTCCCAAAACATTTGACTTTTCTGTCTGCAAAGGAAGGCTGGGTGCAATATATCAAACATTCATTATATTAGCGATGATTTCTTTTCCTGATTTTGCAGTGTAATATAAATGATTGCAATTACTTTCTCACATTTTTACTGTTACATTTACATGCATGTACTTAGCACACGCTTTTATCCAAAAGCACCTTCAGTGCGTACAAGGTTTAGATTTTTTATCAGTATGTTTGTTCCTTGGGAAATAAATACATATTTATGAGCTGCTTCACCCATCTATGTGAATATGAAAACAGCTTTAAGTGCAGTTTGATCGTGTAATGTCAGTCTGTAAGTGTCTGTTCACTGAGCTCAGTGGGACAGTAATCAGAGATTCCCCACTTTCACTGTTTTGTCTGCAGCCGCTCTCCAAGGGTGCGAGCAGAGTCATCCTGGCGACGGAAAACGATTACTGCAAGCTGTGCGACGCATCCTTCAGCTCCCCCGCGGTGGCCCAGGCGCACTACCAGGGCAAGAATCACGCCAAGAGACTGCGGCTGGCCGAGGCACAGCAGAATGCGACATCCTCGTGAGTCTTTCACACCCACACGCTCAGAGATAAACAGCCATTACACACGGAACATCTTTCCACATTTGTGGGCAGTGTTTAAAATGTTTACGTTTTTCTTAAAGGGATAGTTCATGCAAGAATGAACATTTTCCCATCATTTACTCATCCTCATGTCATTTCAAACCTGTTTGAGTTTCTTCGCCTGTGGAACACAAAAGACGATATTTTGAGAAACGTCTCAGTGGTTTTGTCTATACAGTGGAAGTCAATGGGTGCCACTCTTTTTTGGTTACCAACAAACTTCAAAATATTTTCTTTTGTGAATGACAGAATGACATGAGGGTGAGTAAACTATGGACGAATCTTTATTTTTGGGCGAACTGTCCGTTTAAGTTTCGTGCACTTTAAACAAGATGCCATAATGCAGATAAAGGTCTTCATATGCAAAGTGCAGTTGCGATTATATCAAGATGCAAATCTACACGTGCCTCACACGCATTGGTTTGTTAATCATATTCTGCAAAAATATGCAATAATTGAGCGACTACATGTTTCGTATGTCATGACCGACTACGTTTCATATTTCATGAGCGACTACATGTTTCATATGTAATGAGCAACTACATACTACATTGTCTGTAGGCTTGTTATACATTATCTACCCTCATGACCAATGGGGGGGTTGATTTTGCATGGAGGAAGGGCTTTTTCCTGTTTGCTTTATCTTTAGCCTGTTCTGCGATAAGTTAAGGACTCATTTAAATGCCTTTCTGACCAAAGTTGGGCGCTCGTGATAACAAACCCATGAAGATACATCCCTTTGTGCTCCAGATGATCATCTGAGCATATATGAGCAAATATGACACCTATTGCTAGATGTATTCATTTTCCATATATTAAAAATGTATGGTAATATTTAAAAATATAAAAGTTTATACTGGTAAACCTTGCTGCAAATTCTCACATGGGTACACATAAATGAAAACATGATTAAATGATTAAACATGATGACATGATTAAATGTCAATCCTTGCAATGATTTTGTGATATAAGTATGAAGTATTTGTCTAGCATGTCTGGGTTATTTTTATAGCTGCAATTTGTAACTTATTTGGGTTAAAAATGAACAAAAATCAAGCAAGTACATGACAGATCAGTGTTCAACACAATCTTCTTACCCTACCCTGATTCACAACAGTAAGCCTATAATAATCATTTATGATTTGAGCCCGTCGGTCCGGTTTCTCAGGAACCTGCAATTTTATGTTTCAAACAGAGATAGCACTAGAGAGGCGAACGCTACAGATTGCAGCGTTAACTAGATATTTACTCTATAATTAATAACTCTTGGTATAAATGAAGGTAAAATCAGTGTCAGAAAAGTTGACTTAGCAGTGAATCTGTGCAGTCACTGTAACATATTTTCCAGAGACTTGCCTGACACTCAGAGACGTCCCAGGAAAGATGGGTACGAGTACCGATTAATGAAGAATCGCAGAGCCCACATCAACACTGCCATGTCAGGTACACACAGATTCATCTGAATGAATGAATCTGATGAGACAGATTCTTCTCATCACGTGAATCAGCTCTTATATGTGTGTGCAAGATGGTGCCCATGTTTTAGTTTCTGTGTCCCCAGAGTGTTCAGCTGGTTCTGTCTTTTGCTTGGTTGTTCAAGCTGTGATGCAGAACTTCCATTTGTGATCTGTTCTTTTAGCAGGTGAGCGGCTGGCAGCTGCATGTTAGTTTGCCAGCCTGTGCTAATGTAGCGCAATGCGTTAGTCTTGCAGTGTGCTAGTCTGAATGCAGGCCGGACGGCAGGGCTTTGGTGTGTGTAAGCCGATCCTCCACCCCACGTCAGTGCGGCCTCTTCAACGTCACTCACACGATGACAGATCTCAGTCAGATACATGCCCCCATTGGCCCTGCCCTCAGATACACACACACTCACAGATATGAACAGACACACACACAGACTCACACACACAGTGTAGCATCCTCTAGCTGCATACCCAGGGAATGTTCTCAGAACGTTGGCTAATGTTCTCTAAAAATTCTCTCAAAGTTCTTTCAAGTTTTTAAAAAACATTCTTGCAGTAACGTTAATAGCACCTTTTTAATTTAATTTATCATAGATACCAAAAACATTATTCTTAAGTTGTTAGTGGAACGCTTTAAAAATGTTACAGAATTAAAAAATGGTTGAATAACATTCATATGATTTTTTAGGCTGTGGCTGACAGCATTCATTGGCAACAGGACTAAATGATTGTGTGTGTGTTTTTCACATGCATATAAGTTGCACATTGATCCCCAAGACAGGGTGTGGCTTTTTCTAATTCATGATCTTACTTGTTTCCTGCCCTGTTTCAGGTCCTTACTACAACCCACGGCCGAGGCAGCGTATCCCACGAGACCTGGCGATGTGCGTCACCCCCAGCGGGCAGTTCTACTGCTCCATGTGTAACTCAGGTGCCAGCGAAGAAGCAGAGTTTCGTCTCCACCTGGAGAGCAAACAACACAAAAGCAGAGTGTCAGAACAGCGTTACCGAAGTGAGATGGAGAACCTGGGGTACGCTTAGAGGAGATAAGAGAACATCTGAGCTTTAGATTTTCACAATCTAGCTATTTTAATCTAGCATGTAGCCACTTTGGTTTAGACTCAAAAATTACGGTTTTAAGTTTTAGTGTTGTTTAAAAAACCTATGAATTTAATTTTTATTATTCTAGAAGCCATTTATTATTTTGTTTTTGTGCCAGGCTAAAGGGCCACTTATTGTAATTTTGAAAAAGGTTAATAAGGGATTTCTAACAAACAATCTGAAGCTCTTAGAAAGAAAGGAGAAAATTTGGTCATGGAAGGCAGCTTAATGGCCGGGGGTGAAAATCTTTATCACAGATAAACATCATCAATACACAGAAACAAACATCAATACACAGAAATAACAAATCAGGCAGCAGTTAAACATAAACAAACAAAAGTGGCGACCGTACCCCCTGCAAGCCGCGGATTCACTGTGTTTCCTGAGAGCTACAGAACATGCTGCTGATCAGATGAGCTCAGCGATGAGGCAGCCTTCCCCAGAGAATCCACTTCGGCAGTCGGGCTGTCCTGCGGCGTGCCTGCTCTCTGGTCTTTGACAGCGATGACAATAGATCTGCCCCCTCTGGATTTGCACACGTTTTTTATAGATGTAATAGCGTTTCAATACATCAAACACTGTTTGGTCTATTTGGGAGGTATATCTCATATTTGAAACCTCACAGTTTTTCGATGTAGAATTAGATGGGTGCTTGTTGTTTGTTGTGTTCATTCTGGATCATCCCCAGGGAAGCTTCTTTCTCACTAAAGGAATTGGAAAACATGTCGTGGCCCCTACGAAACCTCTGACTTCATAAACAACGGAATAAACTTTAATCTATTTAAAATTTTACATCCCCAATTTTTTCCCACAATGCACTTCCAAAATGATAGGAAAATGATTTGCGAGTGATTAGTTCTCATGTTTTACATTTGTGCATGCTTCATTGTATTCAGAATTGTATTTTCTTTCCCCATTTTATAAATTAGAATGTTATAAATATTTGATCAAAGATTAAGTTTAAAATGTTATAAACCACAGCAGTGTCCCCATTTTACCTCCTTCCTGTTTGTTTTGCTCTCAACGATTTCGTTCTGTTCATTGTGACCTCTACTGTACATGTTTGCTACTGTAATTCTGTCACTCTTCTCTGACTGATTTAATATTAGTTCTGTAGTTGATTTTGTTTCACAGCTTGCATGAAATAGTTGCTTGTACATATTTTCATTGCTGTCATAAATGGACAGCTGCACTTGAGACAAAAGACCATTTCAGAAGTGCATTTACTGAGACTTTTGAACAGGACCGTGCTGTGAAACATTCATAATGACCCATTATATATAATATTACATAGATATTTACATTCGATCAGATGTTTACAGTGGGAATGATCACAGGGGACTTCAGGGGAGCTTGCTGGACTCACAGACCCTGTGGTGCTTCTTCACAGTGGACTGAACCGTGAACACATCTTTAATATTCCTCGCAGCGTAAAGTTCACTCATCTGTGATGTTGCACATTTCTGGAGGTCTGTTGCATTGTTGTTGCACTGTTGCTTTGCATATGTTTCACGCAGGACGGACTTCCTGTCCTATATAACGATATATGTTTTTTATGTATGTAAATATATATAAATTTAAAAGTTAATTTACAGCTTTATAAACATGTTTAATGCTGACTTAACATGTAAAAGAACATATATCTATATGTGTCAGTGATGTTTTTTAAAGTGGATTACTTTAGTAGATTTAGTCAAGAGGCAACAATTAAAAAACAGAAATAAAACACTTGATCAGGATCAGACTCGAACCTGCCGGGTCCACAGGAGCACTGTAAATATTCTGCTGTTTTTTAGTGGTAGCTGTTGTGTTTTTCCAGAGATTCACAAGTGAAAAGCCATATCCTGTTGAAAAGAGATCTGTTTTTTGTGAGGGCAGGAAGTTACGACCCTGTGTGGAAACAGACAGCCAGAAGGGACACCATGGAGAAACCAACATCACTATTTATTCCCATCCACAAATACCTCTGTTTTAAACTACACCAGGACTGAACAATCGACGGTTTATCCGTTTTGTTTTGATAGAGTTGTATTTCACTAACGTTTGTAAGGAAAACGGACACATTTTATTTCAAAGGTCCATGGGTAAAAAAATCTAGATGTAGTGCCTTTTAAAGACACACTCTTACAGTTGCCTTTGGGATGTATTTTACTCAACTCTGTGATTTCATGTCCATCAAAGGTTTGAGTGCAATACAGATGATGTAATGATATTTATTTGACCTCTTTCCTCTGTTTCCTTGGAGATGTATTCAGTAACGATTCATATCTTGAATGTACAATAAATGAAAATATGATCTTTATTGTAAAGAGTACTGGAACTCACATTTTGAAGGCAATATAATATGTAGTGAATAAATATTTCAATAAAAAACAATTCTTTAAGTACTTTATGTGAATAATGTGTGTTTGTGATATAAACGTAGCTACTGGGATAAAAATAAATGGTCTAATTAAGATTACGTGTTTTAATAACAGTGCATACTTTATTGATAATCCTCATTATTACTTTTGTTTTCAATCAAAAACATTCATCTTTAGCAGTCAGTTCAGACTCCACTTAAAGCTGCAATTCGTAACTTTTGACTCTCCATCGTCATCTCTGTCTGAAACAAAACTGCAGGTTACTTCATGTACTTTTCTTTATGCATGTTGAAGTCAAATGAAGCCAAACTGACATTTCCTGGGAAATTAGATCCAACAGCTAAAATGATGAATTATTATTATAAACATATCATTGTGAATCAGAGCAAGGTAAGGAGTTTATTTTGAACACTGATCTGTCAATTTAAACCTCCTGTAATGTGGAGGTATGTATGACCTCCTGTATGACCGTTCTCCACTCATAAACAGTCTGTTATTCATCACCCACCCGTATGTCTGTGGGTTTGTGGGCTTATTGAAATGAGTGAGATGCTTTGAACAGGGCCAAGTGAACTGACAAACTTGTCCTGCTTTTTCCAGCCTTCATGTCTGAGGCCCTTTGGGATAAATGAGAGCTGTGCCGACAACAGTCAGCGGAGCTGTTTGAGAATTCCTCTGAGGTCAATACGTGCTTGTTTTTGTAATAAGTCAATGTTCATTTGAATGGTTTTGGGTTCCTCACTGATTTACAACCCAGCTAACAAGTTTAGGTTATAAGAACGTTTCGATTAAGGAACAAAAATGCTAAAAATGTTACTTTTTTTATGAACGCTCAGAATGTCTTGTTTTGTTAGACGTTGCATGTTGAATGTTTTTAAATATTCCACTAACGAATTAAGAATATTGTTTTTGATATGATATATAAGGTAAAAAAAGTTATTACTAGCATTACTGTAAGATTGTTTTTGATAACTATGAGAGAACCTTTAGGGAACATTGTGCAATGTTCTGAGAACGTTCTATGATGCGTCTATGATTTGGGTTTAGCAAAAACACCTGCTTTTGAGCATGTTCCCATTTAGATGTGATAACGTGTGTGTGTGTGTATACAGGTTTAGCTAGATTTGTGAGGGCCAGATGTCCTCACTAATAGTGACAGTGAAACATCATTGTTTTGATCATTGTTTGTCAAACAAACATGTTTGTGTGTGCGGGTGTGTGTGTGTTTCTGTAATAAGACCAACAGGAAGTGCATGCCTAAGAAATGAATGAAATGTCATGAACGTGTTGTGCTTGTTTTTGTTCTTCTGTGTTATGTTGAAGGCAGTTCTGGGAAAGTGGAAACCAATGACAAAAACAAAACGACAACATAAATCAACATGAGCACAACAACCACCCATTAACACATTCAGGAAGATACTGAATAAAAGCACAAAACTTCATGGACTCTGACTGAGGGTTTATGGCCTACATCAACAAGGCTGCTTACCTTTATCTCGTCTCTCATTCAGTACATGTGAACTGGAGGCTCTGGTGACCCACAGAGTTACTCTAGGAGTTCCTGTTGTTATTTCTTCACCTGCTCGTCTTCCTCAGCACAAGATGAAGGATTGACAGAAAGTTTTGTTTCATAGTTATCAGGTTGTGCTTCCTAATACTTTGAATAGGTCCACTGCAGTTTTATATGACGGCCACTAGATGGCTACACTGTCTAAATAAACCATACTAAAGCTTATTTTTAAGTTAATAACCCTAATACACAATGTTGTGTGCAATCAAAGACATTTTTAGCTTACTACAGACTCTCAGTCAGTGATTCCCGGACTGTAATACAGTGACCAAGACATAAAATAACATTTATTTATGTCTGCACCACCTGTTGTACAGAAAGCAACAATCGGCTGTTTCCCTACACTACAACTGAGATGGTTTCAAGACGAAAAGCCTGCTAGATGTTGTTTATGTCTTAACTTTTACCTTTTCTCAGTATGGAATTTGCATATAAACATTAAAGGTGTTGCTTAAGTGTTCAAATACCTTATATCACCTTTACATCCGGTTTTCATAGAAGACAAAAGAAGGTTTTCATTTGTTTTGAAAGCAAATAAAACAGAACAGAGATGTTGTAGAGATGAATTAGAAAAAAGATAAAGTTTTGCAATAATACCTAGTTTAGCTTGTTGTTACTGTACTTACTGTAAATAAAAACATTACAACACATAAAAACACCACAAATGCTTTATTGAAGGAGGAGATGACTTCTTAACACACACAAACAGATCGTCACGTTCACCAGCACTCCCGGCTCTGTTATTAATATTATTGTTACTCATGTCATCATAGAAACTACAGATTATCTGGCTCTTACACACAAGACTGTAATCTGTGATTGTGGAACATCTGTAGTGTGCTGTGAGATTTACTATAACATTAAAACAACATGTTGTACATACTGATGTATTTGTGGCACCAAACAATCATAATAACACAATCATTCACATTTCAGTAATCTCAGTTTACAAGATCAAGACCTGTTCCAAATATACAGTATGTTACAGACGCCTCTTCAGGTGAGGCGACACCTGAAGATGTTTTACTGGTCAGTGGGAATTTCAGATTGACATAGAACAGGCCAGGCTACACTGTAATGTTTAAGTCAATACTGTATTGTACAATTTTGTAATACATTACTACATTATAAAAAGTGGGCATGGAGTCACTGAAAAGCTGTTGACTGTAGTAAATAGAAAAACAAAGCTTATGGTTTTGTTCCTGCATTTGTTACCATAAAACAGCTGTTGCTTATCTAGATATGTTTTAATCTCATAAGCACTTCAATTTCTCAGAAACGGGCACAGTTAGAATCACGGCTGGAAAGTGGACACGTCAGTACAGTTACTCTAAACTGACATGATATAAAAATACCCGACTGAACAATTGTCAGTATTTAAAATAACACTCAGTAGCTGTCTGATTTAAACAGCACGTGAAAACGTCAAAATTCACTTTAAACCCTTAAAGCATATAAAAATGTAAATAAATAAATACACTCTGTTATATGAAGGAGGATTAAATCCCAAACAAAAATGTAAATGAATGTTTTCTTAACACACAATGAGTGTTTCTCGTGTACACACACATGCACACACTTTGTCATTTATCCCTCAAAATAACAGAGAGATCATGTTAAAAAATTTGACAAAATGAGGACACAAATATCAGAGGAGCAGCAAAATAACATACACTATAACCATATGTATAATGTATATACAATTACATATATGCATATTACAGACAGATATAAGAGCTGTAGTACTCGATTTCCCAAACTTCATAAGTGCTAATAGAATCCCCACACACTATGTACAACCGGTAAAAACCTGACCCTCTTCTTTCTGTATGGCAGAGCAGGAGTTGACCAGGCGACTGTCTGTTGAAGGCAGAGGTGAGGCAGAAAAGCCCGGGTTGGATCGGAGACGCGGGTGGAGATGCAGTGAGGGAGCCGGGGCTGTAGGTCAGAGGTGAGGTGGGACAGTCTCCAGAGCGTCGTCTGCACTGCGATGTACGTTTACATTCTAGAACGAGAACAGAAACAAATCATTTATTCTGACAATAACCTGTTTCTGAAAACTTCCTGTAGCGCACAAAATCATTTCTGCATTCTGGACTGCTTTTAGGTCCATTGTGATATCTGAAATGTTTTATTTTTTCATTTTAATAAAAACGCTTACACTAGGATCTCTTTCAAACGTAAACAAAAGCAAGAAATTTGTGAAATCACAGTCAAAGGTGAGGTGATGCAATAAGGACGAACGTTCTTCATGTAATCGGGGCACAGCTTCTTGTAGAACACAATGATTGGTTCATACGTCCCTTCGCCGCCCTTTGACCTTTGACGTGCAAGTCTGCTCAAAGTCTGCTACGTTTTTATCATGTTATTGTGGTTCTGCAAGACCAAATTTCACAGTGTAATGCAGTTGTGTAAGTCGTTTTACCAGTGACAGATTATGGGAGTATAAAAGACAGGATATCAAACAATGTAAACAGATTTTATTAGCATCGCAAATCAACATTACAGTAGATTTTCCTCTTTCTTAGTTAACAGAAGAGGAGGGTTTAGTATCATCACATTTCACAGTTTTGCACAGGTAAAATTTATTGTAGTGTAAAAAAGTTTAATAAGTATTTAATACAGCTCCCCGTTAACAAATGTTAAGCCTTTTAATATCAACACATTCCCAAATTATTAGGTTTAAGATAAATATGTTAAATTAAATGTTAAAATTCAAAACTAGCAGGTCTACCTTCTTCATTTAAGTGTTTTAGCACTACATATAAATAACAGATTGTTAAATACTGTGTATTAATGGAGTGACGGTGTTTTCTCACAGAAGCAGTTACATTCAAGTGCAACAGGCACTAAAACATGTCAGTGTTCGTTTGTAATAAAGTGCAATTTTAACTGTTCATTTTAATACGATTAACACTGGACTTTATACACACTGGATTAGCAGACATGAAAGTAAATTTAGTGCATAACTACCACATAAAACAGTGTTGATCACCTCAAAGTCATTCGCTACATTGAAAACGAAATCGTAATGTCTCGGAATTCAGAGAGTTGAGACTTTTCCTTTATGTGGGAACGATACGGAATGCATTTTACATAAATATGGAAGTAGGAGAGAGAGAGAGAGAGAGAGAGAGAGAGAGAGAGAGAGAGAGAGAGAGAACACTGTCACTGATGATTTGGCACTGTTAACAAAGCCTCTTCTGCCAGCCGTGACACATGTACGTTCTGTTTGAAGCAAACACAGGAAGTGATGTCATACAGGTAAGTGAGTGGGTGGGAAGAGAATCGTGAAAACAAACAGGTGAAACTTTTATCACTTCATACAGGTCAACATGACATGACCAAAACAATAACTGACCCAATATCAATATTACACATAGACAAATAGACATTTCACCCTGACTGTAATCTAAACTGATGTAGACACACGTGACACTCTGAGATTTCACCCTGACTGTAATCTAAACTGATGTAGACACACGTGACACTCTGAGATTTCACCCTGACTGTAATCTAAACTGATGTAGACACACGTGACACTCTGAGATTTCACCCTGACTGTAATCTAAACTGATGTAGACACACGGACACTCTGAGATTTCACCTGTTTCTAAACTCCGACACTCTGAGATTTCACCTGACTGTAATCTAAACTGATGTAGACACACGTGACACTCTGAGATTTCACCCTGACTGTAATCTAAACTGATGTAGACACCCGCTGACACTCTGAGATTTCACCCTGACTGTAATCTAAACTGATGTAGACACGTGACACTCTGAGATTTCACCCTGACTGTAATCTAAACTGATGTAGCACACACGTGACACTCTGAGATTTCACCCTGACTGTAATCTAAACTGATGTAGACACACGTGACACTCTGAGATTTCACCCTGACTGTAATCTAAACTGATGTAGACACACGTGACACTCTGAGATTTCACCCTGACTGTAATCTAAACTGATGTAACAAGACACTAGATTCACCCGACTGTAATCTAAACTGGTGTGAAAACCCGCTGCCTTCTGTTTTTTTTTCCCTCTTTTTTTTTTTTTTTTTTTTTTTTGACACTCTGAGATTTCACCCTGACTGTAATCTAAACTGATGTAGACACACGTGACACTCTGAGATTTCACCCTGACTGTAATCTAAACTGATGTAGACACACGTGACACTCTGAGATTTCACCCTGACTGTAATCTAAACTGATGTAGACACACGTGACACTCTGAGATTTCACCCTGACTGTAATCTAAACTGATGTAGACACACGTGACACTCTGAGATTTCACCCTGACTGTAATCTAAACTGATGTAGACACGCGTGACACTCTGAGATTTCACCCTGACTGTAATCTAAACTGATGTAGACACGCGTGACACTCTGAGATTTCACCCTGACTGTAATCTAAACTGATGTAGACACACGTGACACTCTGAGATTTCACCCTGACTGTAATCTAAACTGATGTAGACACACGTGACACTCTGAGATTTCACCCTGACTGTAATCTAAACTGATGTAGACACACGTGACACTCTGAGATTTCACCCTGACTGTAATCTAAACTGATGTAGACACGCGGGACACTTTGGTCAGACATCTACACGTGACACTCTGAGATTTCACCCTGACTGTAATCTAAACTGATGTAGACACACGTGACACTCTGAGATTTCACCCTGACTGTAATCTAAACTGATGTAGACACACGTGACACTCTGAGATTTCACCCTGACTGTAACATATACTGTTCATTAAAAATTCATCAATGAGCCCAAACAACTGTAAATCCACCAATCATGATGCAGAGTCTGTGTGTCATGATGATGTGTGTGTGTATATGTGTGATGATGATGATGTGTGTGTGTGTGTGTGTGTGTGTGTGATTATGATGATGAAGATGTGTGTGTGTGTGTATGTGTGATGATAATGATGATGTGTGTGTGTGTGTGTGTGTGTGTGTGTCAGTCTTACCGCTGGTCTTTCTCTGTGTGTATTGACAGCTTCTACTTTTAAGCAGATTGACTCCACTTTACAACCTGAAGACACACAAACAATTCACAATTAGCCACTAAAAGCCTTTAAATCACATGCAAACAAAACATGATTTTAACAGTTTTGTTTTAGTAAACAGGTGTGTCTCACCATAGGCCACTGGTGTTAACTTCAATACTGTATGTAGAGGACATTTCAAGTAAGGCAGCTCTTCTGCAAAGAACAGACAAACCAAAACAGAGAAATTACTAACAGAATTAATTAGAGGCCACTGAATTAATGTACAAAATAGTAGGCAGTACAGAGTATATACTGTGCAGTATGCAGTATGCTAGAATTCAGGTGTTCACCTGCAGGTTTGTCCAGAAAGTAAGCCAGCAGGCATCTCATGACGGCTTGATGACAGACCACCAGAATGTTCTCCTGTCTCTCCAGCTCCATGATCACGGGTTCCAGACGCTGGACCAGATCTTCATAAGACTGTGTGGAGAGAGAGAACAGGATCAGAAGCCTGAAGGCCTCACAATATCACAGTGTAATCACAACACACTAAACAGACAGAATCATACAGAACAGCTAAGATACTGATCACATGAAACAAAGCCCTAATATACACACACCCATATCTACAGCACTGAAACATATGCATCTAATCTCATGAAGCTTATCACAGAAACTCATACCTAACCTTTATCTAATAGAACAGGTTGGACGCACATACACACACTTCCATTTGACACTTTGAGAATAATGTTTTTGATATGTTATATAACGTTACAAAAACACTCTATTGACATTACTGCATGAACACTTTTGATAGCTTTGAGAGAACTTTTAAAGAACGTTAGCCAACATTCTCAAAACCTTCCCTGTTGTTCGGGTTGTGCTTGTAAGGAAATATCAATAGCTGACTGGTCACACACTGACCTCTCCTTTGGGATAGCGATAGCGATATTTATCCTGATCCCGTAACGCAAATTCCAAAGGATACTTCTGCTGGATCTCTTCATACATGAGCTCCTCACACACACCCTGAACACACACAGATCAACACAAACTATATACAATATATACACACTGTAAATATATATTATATGTATACGTAAATACGATATATATACACACACGCTATATGTTTCTATATTTGTAGGCTTTCTGAGGGATTAGGCGTGTAAGACTCACAGCGTCTATCTCATTAAGAGCTTTCCACTGCTCATATGGAACACCAAGAGCTTCTGCTGTCTGGATGGTCCTCTTCATCTGACTCGTCCACACCTTCAAATCATGAATGTTCTGCGAATGGATAAACTGGCCCAAAGCTTTAGCGAACTGATGGGGGAAACAGATGTTTTTTTAAATATACATCAACCTAGCTTCAGAAACAAAAATTGTGGGTGAAGATATAAAGACATGCTTTGTTTCTCACCTCTTTTCCCCTGGCTGAAAGTCCTGCGTCTCCTCCAATACGGCCTCTGACGTTCAGGTCACTCTCTCCGTGCCGGCACAGGTAGATGGAGCGCGGCGTGATGTGTATGTTCATGAGGTAATACACTATTCTGCTCTGAATGTGATCCTGGACCCTATTCACCAGGTACCGCCGACCCACATCAATGATCTTAATGAACGACAGGTCCCTGAATGCACCCGAGACACAAATGTGAAGCAGAAGAAAATTTAGCATGGTGTGAAGTTCAGGACTACATCACATAAATTCATTTCAGTCTTAAAGTGATAGTTCATCCAAGAATTGAAAACACTTCTGTCATTTACTCACCCTCATGTCATTCCAAACCTACATAACCTTTAATTCTTCCGTAGAACAAGAAAGAAGATATTTTGAGAAATGTCTCAGTGGTTTTGGGTCCATACAATAGATGCCACTGTTGTTTGGTTACCAATGTATTTCAAAATATCTTCTTTTGTGTTCCTCAGAAGCAAAAAAGTCATACAACAATTCACTATCCCTTATAAATAAAATAAAGGATAATAAAACGCCTAATAAAACGCTGCTCACCTGTCCAGCTCCTCATCCAGCGTCTGATAGGAGTTTTCATAGCATTTGATCCTCTTCATGAAGTCTGCAACAGCATCTTCTGTGTTACAGTGGGTGTAGTCCGGACTGCCCAGCTTAACTTGCTGAACACAGAAGACAAATCCAGCTCTTGTTGGAAAAGATGTTAAAGGTTCGACGTTGAAACTGCCTGAAGATATTTTAAAGTTCTGATTCTCACCACAATGTTCTCAGCAATAACATCTGGGTCTTCACACACAGACTCAACAAAGAAAACCTGAAAAACAGAAAATAGTTTAAAAACATGTTTAAGTGAAAAACATACAGAGGAGAACAACAAAAGTCTTCGATGAAATAAACATGGCACCTTAAAACCGTTCTGCTCCGCGAATCTGAGGATTGTCTCTCTGCGTTCTCGAGTTGTATTTGTGGCATCAAAAACCTGAAGATTACAAAAATAAAAAGAGGGAAAGCAATAAATATAAATATCTAAATAAACAGCTAGTGAATAAAAGGCAATTTTTCAAAGGTGAATAAAAAATTGTCTGGTAACAGGTTGTCTGGTAACTGGTAACCATGACTGGTGACAATTTTCTTTCTCTGTTTACAGAGCTTAAGGCTGTCAGACATATTAAAGTGTTGTTTCAGTGATCTCTTTTAGGTAATGGGGTATTTTATAAGGGGTTTAACAATAAAATCACTTAAAGCAGCATTTTAACAGAAGCTGAACAGAGGATGTAGTGTACAGCTATAATGAAACAGTGTGTTTACATGTGACACTTCTGTTGTATTAAATTTGTGCTCAGCTAATGTTTTTCTTACCGCCACCTGCCCGCCTTCATCTGTGAGGTACTGCCGGACGTCATTGAGAGCTGCCAGTGCACACTGTCTGAAACAAACACACATTCACTTCAGCTTTTCATTCATTCATTCATTCTCTCTTGATTCATTTTCCTGCCTTGTAAAGAGACAATGTACATTTCTGTTTTCAAATAGGAGTGAATTTTGAGCAAATGGCGTGTAAAGTAAGTGCCGATTTGATTTCAACCATGTTATTTACATATTATTTGCTATCATTATATTATAATATTATGTATTATCCACATAACTGCATTGCTTATTGAAAACCCTATTAAAAACGGATGAAATCTGTGTCTTACTTCCTGATTTTAAGGCCTTCTTCATTGTCTGGCCGGAAAAACTCGAAGGATTTGTAGATCTTCACACATTCGCGCCTGTACTGTCCAACATTAAACTCTGTGAATAACAAACCAGTTGCTGCTATAAGTAACACACCTGGAACAACAAATTACTGAAAACTGGTTTATAGAAACGACAGTAAAACAGCACATTGACGCGGTTTCATAATCTCGTATTACACACCTTTTGTTGGAACATCGATCCAGTTGAGGTAGCGGGTCAGTTTCTTGGAGATGTAGGTCTTGCCTCTGGCTGGTAGACCCACAGTTACTATCAGAGTTGGGCAGTTGGTCATACATACTGCAGGAGAAAAACATACATTAGAAAACAATCTCCCCAAAAACTACAGCTAAACACACAATCACTCGACATATGCTTTAACACACAAACACACAATCACTCGACATATGCTTTAACACACAAACACACAATCACTCGACATATGCTTCAACACACAAACACACAATCACTCGACATATGCTTTAACACACAAACACACAATCACTCGACATATGCTTTAACACACAAACACACAATCACTCGACATATGCTTTAACACACAAACACACAATCACTCGACATATGCTTTAACACACAAACACACAATCACTCGACATATGCTTCAACACACAAACACACAATCACTCGACATATGCTTTAACACACAAACACACAATCACTCGACATATGCTTTAACACACAAACACACAATCACTCGACATATGCTTTAACACACAAACACACAATCACTCGACATATGCTTTAACACACAAACACACAATCACTCGACATATGCTTTAACACACAAACACACAAACACACAATCACTCGACATATGCTTCAACACACAAACACACAATCACTCGACATATGCTTTAACACACAAACACACAATCACTCGACATATGCTTTAACACACAAATGTCTGCTGATGTTTTACTGCCTTAATAAAATCAGTGAGTTGGCATTGTAAAGCAGAGGTCATCTCAGTATCTCCACATCTCATATTGCATAACATCATGCCAACGTCCTGCAGTTTTAAACGGGTGAAAATTACAAGCGGTTCTTTGTGTTCAATCTTTTGTGGCACTAAATGGTCTATTAAAAAAAATCAGTACAGCATTTGTGAAGGGAAACATGCAGAAACACATACTGTACGCCGTGCTCTCATTCGAGCAGAACTGCACAGATAACAGATGCATAACAACAGCACTAATCCCAATATTCAAAGCTATGAATCATTTTGACTGCATTCAGAAATAAGCCATACAAATAAAGATATAATAAGATATTTTGTTGGACTTCACAGCAAATTAGAGAAAACAACAGTAATCAGAGCAGACCACATGTACCATAAGTCCAGTGTGTATACTTACTGAATTATAATGTGTTAGAATTATGTATCTGAAATGATGTTATCCACATAATTACATAATAAGACAAATGCACATCTGAGAAATGTTTCTTTGTGCATTTCAATAGAAAACACAGAAAACTGCCCTTCTGTACAAAGTCATCAGTGAACGTCACAAATCTGACAAGCTTCCTACAAATAAGTTTGTAGAGAAGAACTCTGTCTGTTAATTCCTGAGATTAAACGTTAAATGAACAACGGTTTCTGACTTTGCGTCTCGTATGTATATAACATAAAGCTTTTACAGAAACACAGAGAAAAACGAGTGAATTCATTTAGCTACAATGCGTAACTTTCGTCTCTCTCGCCATCATCTGATTTTTGTTGCTTTTGAGGCAAAACGGATCGCAGCTTTAACTGGAAATAAATGAAATGTGGTTAAAGCATCATCATTCCATCATCATCATCCATCATCATCATCATCATCATCATCACCCGCTCATGTGAGCGCAGCATCAGCCGGGCTCTCATCCGTCACACACGCACCCTTCCTCTGGGTCGTGAGTCTCTCCGGGAGGCCGTTTCTGCAGGACGGGACCCATATCTTCTGTAGGGGGTTCTGGGTGAGCTCTCGGGGTCCATTATTCGCGGATCGCTCGGTGCTGCTCTCTATTAAACTCATTATATCGTTCAGTCGTGCGGTCCTCGGGTCCTCCGCTCCGACCTGCCGTGAGCATCCGCGCTGAAGACGGCGAAGAAGAAGCGCTACCGTAATGACGCGAAAACAAGCGCTTTGGGTCACGTTACCGTAATGACAATAAAAGGGCACACGTTACCGTAAATGCGTTTACCGTAATGCCTAAACATTTGTCAAACGATTATAAAGTAGTGACTAATTGACCTGTTATAATTGGTATAATATAATAATAATAATACTATATTGTGTATTTTCAGATGAATTGCCTGTTACGGTTTCTCTGTGTTATTATGTAGGTATATTCTAGTCCTGGCCTGAATTGACCCCATAGTCACGTGGTAACTGTTACTTTCCTCAGCGCGGTTTTTAATTATTGGATATTTGTGTGTTTTTTTCACATCGCTGAGCTTGATTTTCATTTGTATGCCAGCAAATATTTTTCTTTGAAAACATTTTAAGGGTCCTTAAAATGAAGGATTCTGCTTCCTGTGTCCTTGGAGAAAAATAAATATCTGGTTGAAGAGGAATTTGGCAGTGTTGGAATATGAGCGCCCCCATCTGGCCACCTGAAGACTGGTCATTTGAAATTGAAAATAAATATATATATTGTTTTCTTTTGTTATTAATTACGAATTTGGTTACAAATATTATCAAATTCAATAATAAAATGTAATATTTCTGTCTTCCATTTTCTTTTGTGCTCTATGGGATGTAGAAGGACAAACGGGGGTGGCGTGACATTAGGTTTGGGTGAATGGCAACAGAATATTAATTTTCGGGTGAACTAAATCGAGGTTAGCACTGCCTGAGGAGATTTTCTCCAGCGGAAAAGTTGATTTTTGGAAAAGAGTTTGGATGTTGAAACTCTGATGGCCTGGTCTGATGGCCTGGTCTGATGGCCTGGTCTGTTCGGGTTTTGCTCTTGGTCTGGAAAGCTAATGAACGACTGTCTACCTTGTGAAATCTGTTTGCCAACAACACGAGAAAGATACAAATTTTGCTTATAATAAAGCATTATTACAGCCAAAGGAAAATTAGGTCAAAGGTCACAGTCAAAACTTGCTGTGTAAATCATTTTAGACAAGTATAATAATACATTAACTTATTTTTCTAAATGGTATGATGTCATTTGAAAACACCTTATGTAAAATTAGGTTTATTTACACTTAGAATATTTGCATATTGATTAAACATAAAAGCAGTCATCCATCATACTGTACACAAATCATCCACTAGATGGCGATATGTTCACTCTTTGGATATGACATGAGCTGTGTGCACAGCTTGATAACAGTGATTTGTGAGCACAACCCTTTATCTTTATATAACCAGTTTACATTTGCATTTGGTTCATCTATACTCGAGGGCAGAAAAACAGGTGAGGCTGATGGTCATTTGCACACAACACTGTGTGTGATTTAGTCACTGTATAGGTGTAACCTGTCCTCTGGTTTGACAAGATCAATGAATAATGTATGAATTACTGAATAATACCTCACCTGCAAAACAGTGCTTGGTAACACATGCATATTGATGCATGTTTTTCTTTTACAAACTGAGATATGCTCAGTTAATTTTCTTATCACATGGGCAAACTTTGTTCCGACTCGCTACAGACCTTGAAACTGAGAATAAGCTGTTTGGCATGAGGAACAACAAACCCATTAAAGATCTACAATCATATTCACGTCACTCACAACCTGCTTACTACATATTTTAATACATGCAGCCATTAATTGTCCAACTAATTCAATGAAATGTAAGCGTTGTAAACCCAACTGCATGTAACTGAAGCAAGGTCCCATGTATAAAATACATACACAGAATACTGTGTTTTTTGCATATGCACATATGCAATACATAACCCAGCTTTGCATTAAATCTTTAGTAAATCAGGTAAAAAGGATGGTGCCTCTTGTGTTGCAAAACAAGGAAAGGTGGGTATTGGCATTATTTGTCATGACTTATCAACCTTCCTTGCCTTCTTCCAAAGTAATGACTGCATTGAATACTTGTTTGAACATGTCAGGCTAAACTATCAAAAATCACTTCTCAGAAAGTTATACGTCAAAATGTCAACTTCTGCCCAGCTCATACACTGTAATTGTGATGAGCGTATGCTTCACTGGGTTTAGATCTTGTATGTTCTTGTTTTAATGACAGTAAACTGGCTGTGCCAGTCTGGATGAACTCATAATTCATGTATCACGCTCTTGTGGGGGAAAACTTAATCCACAAGCTTTCATTTCCCAGCTCAGATTGTTAACCATTCCTCCAAAACAAAGCCTTCATTTTACGGTCAACAGACAGTGATTCTGTGTACAAAGACAACAGCCGCAGTGTGCATTTATCACATCCCATTCAATAATCCTTACAGACCATAAAAATATGAGGAGTTTTACTGGGTCATAGTATTCTATTTTTAACACAGCCAGTCCCAGATAACCTCCATGCCAATAATCCAGCAAACATGGCCGTGGCTTGACCTCATCACATCATCACCTCATCACATCATCACCTCATCACATCATCACATCATCACATCATCACCTCATCACATCATCACATCATCACCTCATCACATCATCACCTCATCACATCATCACATCATCACCTCATCACATCATCACCTCATCACATCATCACATCATCACCTCATCACATCATCACCTCATCACATCATCACCTCATCACATCATCACATCATCACCATCATCACATCATCACCCATCACATCATCACCTCATCACATCATCACATCATACACAAACGCCACAAGCACGTTATGCGATTCACAGACTATTGGAATAAACAACGAGATGATGCACGTCCATTCATTCAAGCGCACTGCACGTCGTGCTCGCATTTGTACATCACATGCATGATGTTTCCATTAAACACGACAATGCACAAGCCTCCCGTGTGCGTGTGCATCACGCACAAGCCTCCCGTGTGCGTGTGCATCACGCACGCGCCTCCAGTGTGCGTGTGCATCACGCACAATCCTCATATATGACATGAGTGCGTGTGCATCACGCACGCGCCTCCGTGACAGTCTTGTTTACGTCCCCGAGCGCCGCACGCAGACGCGTCCGCCTCACCGCGGGCATTAAAGCTCGTTTCTTACCCCTGTCGTGCAGGTTCTGCGCGGTTCTGGACCCGCCGGCGCCCCTCATCGTGCGCGGTCGCTGCGTTTGCGCTTTATTTTGACGCTCGGGCTGCGTGTGAAGCGTGAGCGCGAACGACACCAGCGAACACGCCCACTGATTGACACCCGGCCTAGCCAATCGCAGAGCGCGGACGGCGGACGGGACACGCCCACTCGTCATTAGCGGAATTAGGTGAAAGGTTCTGTTGATACCGCCGCGCGGCGTTACGCAATACCGCGTCATCAGTGTCGTCACTTATTTCTCGTTGTGGATGTGGGATTGTTGATATTTCATCACACAAACAATACAGAAAGTTAATTATATTGTATTTTATATTATTATGAATCATTATTCTATTCTCTTCTATTATTATTAATCATTATTCTATTATATATTCTATTCTATTCTATTCTATTATTATTAATCATTATTCTATTATATATTCTATTCTATTCTATTATTATTAATCATTATTCTATTATATATTCTATTCTATTCTATTATTATTAATCATTATTCTATTATATATTCTATTCTGTTATTATTAATCATTATTCTATTATATATTCTATTCTATTCTATTATTATTAATCATTATTCTATTATATATTCTATTCTATTCTATTATTATTAATCATTATTCTATTATATATTCTGTTCTATTCTATTATTATTAATCATTATTCTATTCTATTGTATTCTGTTGTATTGTATTGTATTGTATTGTATTGTATTATAATACATTATATTACATTCTTATCTATTCTATTATTATTGCTATATTATGTTATTATTTTTCTTTTTAAAAGGCTTTTATAAAATTCTTACAAAGACCCACACAGATTCAACATATTTAAACTTTATTAGACTTTTAAGCCATATCTTAATCGCCATATCGTATCTGTAAAAAGTGAAATAAGTCAGTAAAAGTCACTGTATTAGCAGGATTAAAACCATTTAAAGGCAGGGCTGGGCTTTAAATAACCATTTAAAGGCAGGGCTGGGCTTTAAATAACCATTTAAAGGCAGGGCTGGCGATTTGCTCTAAACACATTTTTTTGTCATGTTGGTTGAAAGTCTCTTCACGTCCTGATAGTAATCACAAAGTGATGTTGACTAAATATATTTTTATAAAAATATATCTACAGAATCATAAAATGCCTGTCCAATCTTTGCATTTGGTCCGAATCCAATGATAGGATGTCCAAACTGCTTGTTAAACTATGTATTTGCACACCTCTGTGCCTCTCTGTAATTGTCTACCCTACCTGTAAATGTGAGAGAAAATGAAACTCATTTACAAAGGCTTTCATGACAGGACAGGTGCTTTAATTACACACTGTCTCTCAGGAGGCGTCTAAGCTGCATTAAAAACATCTTGACCTGATGGATGCAGCGGAGATTCAAAAACATATTTAGCCTGTGAGGAACACGCCGGTCACGTAGCTGCACGTAGTGTAGAAGTCACACTAAAACATGTGGTCCAGTGAAGCCACAGGTCACGCAGGGTTGTTTGCTAATAATAATCTTTCATTCACAAAATAGCACTAAAAATGGCATGACCAGTGTGAGGTGTAACAGAATATCCTGACCTTTCCGATTCTTTGTGGGATATTCTCTGTGAAGGCCTGAGCTGCCTCACTGTCATCCGCTTTAGGTGTCTTACTTCTGGTGCTCATTGTCTGGGTTCCATCTTTGTGAATGTTCTCTTCTGGAAAACTGAATGATTCTCTACAAGGAAAGAGGTCATAATCATACAATTACAACTATTTAATGTGTTTCCTTCTATCTTATACAAAAAATTGATCTCCAGTCGCTATTAAAACGATTTTAACAGTAGTATTTTAAAAAGTACTTACAAATTTAAATACAATAGATCAACTAAAATAACACAATGCTAAAGCTTTCCTTATAAAGAATTTGAACAATTGTTTCATATATTCTATAAGACTGACTGCATTTTCCTCAGATATTTTTGGGAAGAAACTTAAAGCAGCTCTCAAGGTCATTTGAGGTGAATGTATGAAGTCACTTTAGGTATGAAGCAGTGTGATCACTTCATCACAGTTAGCCTGCTCATACTGATGTGTTACCAAACTGTGTTTAAAACCACAATGGCAGATTTCACCCGCAGACTCAACACAGTCACTCGTTCCTCAAAGAGGAGCTTAGACATTGTTTCAGAGGAACACAGGCGGAAACTGGGGGAAAGTTCACAGTTAAGAGCGCATCTAAATTTGTTCACCAGAAAGTGGCCTACTAAGATTGTCAGCTGCACTGATGCTGGCTTCACACCAAAGCACTGCATGTTAACTGCTATTTATAAACCACTGTGTCTGCCTACTATAAAAGCTGTCCTTTTACCACAGTCTGTTTTTAAACGATGCCTCTAAAATCGATCACAGCTTTCTGTCACAGAAACAAGGCATCTCCAACACAAGCAACAGAAAACATGTTCTAAACAGCTTTACTGTAAGGACAGCCTCAAACCATAATGCCTGCCAGAAATGCCCAAATTTCATCATATCGAGATGAATGTGTAATTAACTGCTGACACAAGTTTGGGCAACCAAAATAAACATTTCCTGAATATAGGGGTGGAGGGAGGGATCAAATATCCAGATCTGACCACGTCTCTCTGGATCTCTAAAAAACTAAGAACATTATGTTCACATGCTCAGTTGTTGTTTAGTCCTGATCTGAGGTCAGGCTTTCAGTTGCAGCAGATAATATTGAGTTGGGGTTCAGGAAGTTGGTATGTGACTCACTGTGGAAAACGTACTACATCTTGCAACACAAGCGATTGTTAATCATTTCCAGTACAGAGATACAATTCCTTTGAAAATGACTTAAAAATTTAATTCCTAAAAAAATTACAATTACAAAAGCCAAAACCAGCAACAAGTGAATGATGGGATTGTTGTGGAGAGACTGAAAGACTCATGGGACTTTAAAGACACAGAGACACATTTTGCACAAATAAACACATATAATGTGCACATTTACAGAGAGGTGTGGGTCAAATAATAAATCACTACATATGATGAGAAACACATATAACATTAACATACACTCACATACACACACAATGCTGAAGAATATCACAGTTTTCCAAATTTCACTGCTGGTGATAAAAGCATGAATAAACGTCTCTTCCTACTCTATGTTCTTCTCCAATATTTCTGTTTCTCTTGTTTAATCATTTATGCCTCTACTGATATTGTCGTCTCCATCGATCCATCCATCAATCATCTCCTGTTCTTTGGAGAGCTTGTTTACTCCCTTTGCTCATGCATTCCTGTCTTCCTTCAGATGCTCTTTCACTTTCACTCAGGTCCGGTTCTCACTGGTTGCTGCAGCCTGATGCTCTGCTCTTCTCTCCTGTAGCTGCTTTCTTGCGTCTCTTGTTCAGTAACGGGTTACTGGAGGCGTCCAAATCCTTAATCTTAACTTGTTCGTAATCCACACGCATGGTGGCTAAAGCACTGGTTAACTCTTCCTACAAACAGAAAAAGAGGAAAAATAAAAAAACAATTGTAAAATATTCTTACACCTGTACTACATAATACTGCATCTTAGACCTGTAAAATCACTTCTAATAACACGTTGTCTCACATTTTTTGTAAAGCAGCTTTGAAACAATATGTACAGTGAAAAACACTATACAAATAAATGTGAACTGAATTAAATAATATTATAACACTGTTTTAATTGCATGGAAACTATTTATGTATGTGCACATAATTAATACTATTCTTTTGACAAAGTTTCTTATTATTATTATTTCTTATTATTTTGTTTTTGTTATTTGACTGTGCCACTTAAGCTACTTGAATGGGAATCAGAGATGGGTGGCATCAGAGACGGGGTGGCATTATAGGCTGTTATGTGGCTCCCTCTTGAGTACACACATGGTATTGCAAACAATAATATCCTAAAATTGTTACTAGCTTTATTGCGACATAAAACTATATATAACGTTGGTTGTTAGTTAAATATCACGTGAAATGACAAAATATAATAAGACATAAATAAGAAGAGCACTTTACAATAAACTTACATTTATTAACACTAGTTTATGCAATGAAATAGCAGGAAAGACTGCACTTGAATTTATGCTGTACTGCGTGGGCTATTGTTAACAAACTGAAACGTACTGTAAAGTGTCATCAAAATAATAATATTAAACCAATAAACCATATCGTGATGTAATACTGGGATATGATTATACACATGCAATTCTCCCACTGGCCGGCAGAGGTCAGTGCAGCCATGCTCACCTTGACCTCGTCCCACATCTCGCTGTCTTCAGCCAGCACTCGTGTGGTGTGGAGGGGCGTTTGGGGAACCGCCATTGATTGCTGAAAGAAACACACCAGAGTTGAATCCTGCTGTAGATTCAGTGTAACTATATCCATGGAAACACAGACACGCTGATCTGAGACTCTTACATTGATCCATGGGTGGTTCATGAACTGATCAATAGTCATTCGTTCATTAGGGTCTGTCTTCAAGAGCTGGTGAATCAGCTGTTTGACTGGAGGAGAAAATGTCATCATCAGATATTGAAGCAGTTAATACAGATCCGATAAAATGTTTAAGTCTCTTGTGTTAAATAGACTGATTGAGCGAACAGGACTGGAACGGTCTGAGAGCATGAGAGAGAGATAAATGAAGGGTTGTGTCAAGGTCTCTCGCCCATGTTCTAGACCGTGGATCACAGCACCAGTGTGAACACATAAAGTGAACTGAGACCCAAAGTGAATTCACAAACACAGCCAGAATATCAAGAGGTGTAACTGCTATTCACAACAGAAGTGACAAACACAGTCAGTACTGAGAATCAGATCTAATTTTAGATGTTTACACATACACGTCATGTAATATTTACTAGGTTAGGATCCAAGTATACAGGCATAGTCAAGAATGACTATTAAATTCTAGGCAAACAAATGCAACAACAAAAAATAAAATCAATGTACCAAGAAAAGTCACGTGAGATGAATGTTCACAAATGCAAATAACAAAAAATGCAAAGACACGAAACTTCCGAGAACAGGAACTAGACATGACCATATATGGAAAACAGATGCAAACATTACATGTAGTCATGGAAACAGCAGTGACACCTGATGGAGGTACAAATACACTTTACCTTCCTCAGACACTTCCGACCACTCTGGGTTGGGAAACTCATACTGGCCCATTCGGATTCGTCGTTTCATCCCGGGAGAAATGGCTTGTCCTGTGTTGGAGTAAAATGGCGGAAACCCACACAACCTGCATCCCACAACAGAGTTATGAACATAAAGCCCGAAGTCTCGTAAAAATCTAAATCACAGCAAGCAGAATCGGTCAGACTCACAGGATGTACATAATGACGCCCAGAGACCACATGTCACATGATTTGTCATATTTCTCAGGGCCTAAAACTTCAGGAGCTGTAGAGCCAAAGAAAAGACGAACATAGAAAAAATCACATAAGACTACACTGACTGACATTCGTTATGTTCTAGAAACACTGCCGCTCTGTTTCTGTTAAAAAACGGGCAAAGGTTGCATCTCATGATAAGACTGACTTACAGCTTTACTGACCTACATAATACGGTGTGTAGCAGGGTGTCTGTAAGGGGTTCTGAAGTGACGTTTCTTTAGCGAAGCCAAAGTCTGTTAGTTTCAGAACTCCAGTATTGTCTTTACTGTTGTACAGCAGATTCTCTGGCTGAGACGAATGGAGAGAGAGTGAAAAAGTGACATATTTGTCAGATATGGTAACCTATACCCAAAACACACACCACTGTGTCCAGGGATCAATTGGGGGTTAGATGCCTTGCTGAAGGGCACTTCAGTTACTAACTATCAGCGCTGGAATTGAACCAACAACCTTCTGAGTACAAGCCTGACTCACTTACCAGTAGGCCACAACTGCCCGTGAGTACTACATTACAATACTGAGTTATAGCATTGTAAACAGTGACACAAATGGTTTCCCACCTAACAAATTTAGCATTGTAAGAACATTTCCCTATTGCATGGCTGAACTTAATTTTCATTTATATTTATTAATTTATCTGACACTATTATTCAAAGCGACATAAATGAGGGAACATGTAACATTTGATTTCAGAGTGGTATCCTAACACAGCTGACCTGTGTATCACATGGCACAGATCTGCTGAGGCTGTGCCAGATGTGCATGTGTTACCTTGACGTCTCTGTGTGCGATGTTCATGTTGTGCAGATACTGGATGGCTGTGCCAATGTCTCTCATGATCTCTGAGGCCTCTGCAGGAACACAGCAGTCATATTACAATACTAGTAAAGAATCCTATATGGGCAATTACATGGGGCTTAACCTCATCATATCAGTAGAAAAGAATTAAGATCTGGGTCAAAGATCTGAGTCACATTTCCACTAACACATGACTACCGTTTTCATCTCATCCAATGACCATGCAACAAACAAACAAACTAACTAACTTACTAACTAACAAATTGTCTGACTAGCCAACTGACCAACTAGTCTGTTAACTAACTAACTAGCTGATTAACTAACTATGTGCTGGTGAGCAATAGTTCTTTTTTTTTCCAGATGTAATTGTCATGTAGAAATAATTGGCAGTTGACGGTTTAGGTTTAACACCGTGTGTGTGTTAGAAACACAGAGACAGATAACTCACCTCTTTCAGTAAAGGCCTGGTCTCCTCTATCCTGGATTCTGCTGAAGAGCTCTCCCCCCTCCATACTGACACAACACACACACACAAAACTTTTGACAACACTTCTAATTATACAGCTTAATGCACAAGTACACAATCACAATACATGCAATTCCTTTCTCATCAGCAATGAGGGTGAAACAAACAACTCTGCATTGTGGATATAGACATTTTGTAAATCATGTTGTTGCCAAGAATGTCTGACTGCAGGAGGGAGGCAGGAAATGAGCCCTAATGAGGGAATGGAACATTTCTGAGGGCTATAATGTGAGAGAGCTTCTAACTCATTTGAAACCATCTCAAGCAATTTCCTTCCACATCTATATACTGATAAAGCACGTCACTGGCTTAACACTGCGGCTGTTACTGGTCAGAAAAACACCTATTTTTAGGAAGCATGAAGAGATATTAATAGTGAAAATAAGAACAGAAACTATTTAGATCAAGAGTGAAATGTGAGATCAATACAGAACTGCTCTGGTTTTGTGCAATTTACACAGAATTTTGTTTTGTTTGTGTTTCAGGAGGAAACACATTGTGTTTTTCAATGAGGCCCATTAAAGATGAAACATTTTACTGTGTTAAAATAATTTATTTTATCCAAGCTTAACATGCAGAGACACTTATAAGTAATCCATCTACAGGCTGATTTCCCTAAAAAGAAAACACTGTGGCACTTCCAAAACTCTGCTCTGTTTGTGACCCGCTCACAT
This sequence comes from Chromobotia macracanthus, assembly GCA_036877525.1. NCBI lineage: Eukaryota > Metazoa > Chordata > Actinopteri > Cypriniformes > Botiidae > Chromobotia > Chromobotia macracanthus. The sequence continues at coordinate 12,102,770 of JAZGTH010000008.1, forward strand.
AGCGGTTCAACCATTGGAGTAAGTCTGGTGTAAACCTGACCAATGAGGAATCATTTTATTTTAAATTTGTTTTGATGCAAATAAAGGCACAGAAATGACACACTTTTTAGCATTTTTAACTGCTATAAAATGCAAACAGTTGTCAACATCACATTGTACAAGGGACAGCTCATGATTTCTGCATATAAGGAGCTCTACTATTTATGGACACGGTCCAGGATGTGAAATTAAGATAAAACAATGCTCACCATTCCATAATGATGAGAAGGCACTTTTTCCCACGATACATGTTTTCATACAGACTGAGTATGCGGACTATGTGTGGCCCGCTGGAGACCCTCCAGTGTAGCTCCACCTCTCTCTGCGCTTTGGGACACTCATACAGAATCTAAAGATACAAGACAGTACAAGAAAACTGATGTAATATAAACATAAAGACAATGATTAAAACCAGCCTGCAGTATGAAACTGTACATTCTCTCACTGTTCATTCAGTCTAACAGAATTTCTGGTACTGTAATGTTATACACATCATTTAGATGAAGGTTCTGGTCTGATACAACATTAAGTGGATTTGTCTCTGTGTAAACTGTTTCTGTTTAATATTTTTAAAGTTCAAGAGTCTGTTTACAGTTTTGACATGTTCATGGTATTGTTTAATGTGTTAAAATATTACCTACAAGACAAGACTGGTAAATAATTTTATCAAATAGTTTCATGTCTAAACATAAAGTAGAAATCTTGTGTCTATACTTTAACGTATTTTAACATTTATCCCGCTGAAATGACAGTAAACAGATTTTGTTTGCTTTTAGAGACCTGACTTAAAAGTATTTTCTGCGATTTTCTACAGCAGGTTACAGGTTCTGCCAATGGAGCTGAAGTTGTATTGGACCCAGAACATTCTGTAATAATGGTTTACCGCTTTCCAGCTGTTTGTTGACCATTAAAGGGGACAGTTACATAACAGTTCATTTCATTTCAAAGAAAAGAGAGAACTGTGTTTCATTCAATCTTCCAAACTGAGTCATTTTAGAAAGACCTTAATTAGCTTTTCTGTGTCACTCCATGAGATTCAAACACATTTGTTTGTCCCCCCCTTTCTCCCTCGAAGAGGGATGAGTCTCATACACGGTGTGAACATAGAGAGAGACCCTGACGTTACACATGTATTCCATCACAGTATATTTCTGGGGACTGAAATCCTCTGTTGTAAGAACACACAGGAACCTCGTGTCATTCGAACCCTGTGCTGTACGACTTTGTCTTCTTCTGAACACAAAAGGAGATACTCTGCTTAATAAATATTTGGTTTAACTCAGTACAGGAACAGTACATTATGACTTAGTTTAATGTTTAATACAGCACTCAAGACTGTCAAGCATATGTTGCTCATTAATCAATTGTCGCTCGCTGTACTCAGATCAGTTCTGGGGAAAAGACCAGTGTGTAATAATGCATGACTTCGGTATTTCTCGCCGAAACCAATTGTGGTAATCCACTTGTAAAATGTGTGTAAAAAATGTGTGTAAAAATGAGTCATAATATCATAACAAATACAAAACCAATTATAAAAATGACCAGTTGTTGTAAGTAAATGATGACAGAATTACTTTTGATCTATTTTTATTATATTCTTATTTATTTTTATCTATTTATTTTTAAAAATCTGCAGAAATAAAAAAATCACTGAGCATCCCATCAGATATTTTAAATATCAGAACGTGTTTACACAAACAAAACAAAATGGACTTCTGCTTTTAATGTCTGTCAGTTAAATCCCAAAAGCTGTTTGTGTCTGAACTGCTGCTGTAATCTGATTTGACCTCCACCCACATTGAGTCTGTCTCTGCAGCTGATAAACTGAAGTTCACAGTGTGTGTCTGTCTGTGTGGGAGAGAAAGAGACTCATTGCCTTCGTTTTCCCAAAGTCAGCTTGACTCATTTCACGGAGATGCCCGTGGGCAGCCGACATTCAAGAGCCATTGTAAACGTCTGACTGGAGTAACATTTGTACTTCAGATCTGATTCAAAGAGCTACAGCAAAACTGCTGTAGTGTCACGAGGGGAACCGTCATCAGGAAACTCTGTTTACAACAATAACACAGAACAAAACTTGTGGTGAAAGGCAAAGCACAAGCACAAGCACACACACATGCACTTGTTTAGCTTCATAAGCTTCATGGGTAAATATATGTGGAGTAATAAAATATACAGTTATGTAGTTACTGCAACTAACTTGATGTGATCATCAAAAATATTTTTAAAAGTCTAACTCTGTGCTGTACCTCAAGCCCAAGAGAGAAAGCAGATGTGAGAACAGATTGTCTGAGTCGGGTCTGTTTTAAATCTGCTTTTTCAATGTTACAGTATGAAAAGCTACAATAGTTTTAATCAGGGACAATAAAAGCAACACAATACTGTTTCACTGGGAAAGTTATTAGTCAGTATTCAACCCCTCTGTTGATTTTTTATGCAGACAGTAAATGCAGCAGCGCTTCATTAGCGTGTCTGCAGGGACGGGCTGCAGAACCACAAATGCATGAACGATATATTGACTCTTTAATGTTTATGACTGCATTTAATTTCTTGAGTCTACAGGCTGCCTGTGTCAGGATTTATTACTCTCAGCAGTAAAATTCACCAGATAGTAAATAAGCTAGTAAATAAGAGTTTATGTTTGCCTTGAGTTATTAATTCACTTAAATTGGAATGAGATAGGTGGCTTTGGTTTATAAATAAATAAATAAATATATGATCTAGTGTGTGTGTGTGTGTGTGTATACATACATTATATACAATGTATATATGACTTTTAAAATGATTTATTCATAATAAAATATATTTTGATTTCCAGATATATAAAATGTTTTGATGTTAACAGTAGCTTATATTTCTTCCAGCGTATGTAAAATATGTTTAATAGTTGTGGATGCAACCACAAAGTTTTGTGACCACAGTTTCCTCACTGATCTTAACTGGAAACAGAGTGGAAAATGGCTTTGTCAGGAACCACTGTGTCAGTTTTACCACAGTAATGTTACCAGTTACAGAAGGTTTAGTCATTCTGGCTTTACTGTTATTCAAGTTGATTAACTTTATATATTAGATGTCAATCTAATATCATAATTGTGTTTGATTTGTCACTCACAGGGGTCTTGGTCAAACACACACACACGTCATGATTGAACACACTTTTGCTTTAGTCATGTTACTTTGTTCCATCTAAATTAAGACTCTTGTAAAAGATACCGCAGTATTACACAGTCTTTTCTCAGCTGTTTCATAGTAAGTTTTATCTCCTGTTACTTTACAATCTTATCTGCTTTCTTCCTTGTTGTAAAATCACCACCGTTTACCTTCATTTAACATGATTCTATATGCAACGTTCCATGCCATACCTATTAAACCTGGGACCTGGGATCAGTATTAAAACAAACTTCTACAGACACGCTGGTAGCACATCTTGAAATTTCTCATGTCTCAGCTCTGTCACACTCTTTCCTCTCAGTTTGTCACCGGGGGAAACAAATTTCACCCCTTTCCATAGACAACAAAAAGCGCCTTCCAAAAGAACCCAGCAGCTCAATGTGAAAACACACAGACTGAGTCCAGAACAATGACTGAATCCAGACGGCAGAATCGCAGCAGAAAGATGAACTCGTGGAGCAGTGAGAGCGGCACTGCATGCCAGGGCTGTAATATGAATTAGTGGACCGAACAGAAGCCAGCTGCATAATACAACTACTGAAAGGCCTTTGAAAAGGACTGAGGCATATTTCTGTGCTGCTCTGTTTAATAATGTTTAAAATCCTGATTCAGTTTAAAACAAGATTCTCATATTATTCTGATAGTAAAGCTGCGATCCGTAGTTTTTACCTGTCTGTCGCCATCTCTGTTTGAAACATAAAACTGCAGGTTACTTTACATACTTTTCTTGTATGCTGAAGTTAAATGAAGCAAAACTGACATTTAACAGGAAATCAGACCAGACAGTTCACATTATAAACTTATTTTTTATAATTATTATAAACTTACTGTTGTGAATCAGGAGGTAAAGCGTTTGTGTCACTGATCTGTCATGTACTTGCTCAATAACTTTTAACTCAAAGTTATGGACTGCAGCTTTAATCAAGGTTCTAACAAGAAGACTGTCCCAAAATTTCAGCTGATCAATTGAGTTTATACCAATAAGTGTTATTATATCTGTACAGTTAGGAAGTAGTTCCCATTTGTTATATGCAGGACACAGACTTCACAAGATAGACACGCGATGACTGTGTAATAAATAAATCTCATGGGTTCAATCAATCTATAAATCTATATCTTCCCCTTGTTGGCAGCCACTCGAGTCCAATATGGGAAATCAAGACTGAAATAAATGAATTAGGTTTAACAGATGGCTCTCCAGCTTAGTAAACAAAGTGGTTAAAGAGCAGCGATACAATCGCATTTATTATATTTAACTACCAATATTGTATTTAATTAAAAGGCTGGCAGGATGGACGTTCAGCCTGCAGGTCTACTTCATGCCTGTTTGCTCTGGGATTTAAAGCATAGAGGATATTGGGTAATAAATTACTACTGAATGACTCATGAGAACAGAGATCAGGTCAATTTGACTTTCATTGCATCCTATTACAAAGAGATTTGTTTGGGATTGCAAAATATCTTAAAACAAATCGTTCAGCTTAGATCAAAAAGATCCGTAACGTTCACCTCTACCACCATCTGAAACATAAAACTGCAGGTTACTTTACGTACCTTTCTTACATAAGTTGAAGTTAAATGAAGCCAGTCTGACATTTCCCAGGAAATTGGACCCGACAGCTCAAATTATAAATCACTATTATAAACTTACTGTTGTGAATCAGGGTAAGGTAAGGAAATTGTGTTGAACAATGATCTGTCATGTACTTGCTCAAGAACTGATTTTTGTTCATTATTAACCCAAAAAAACAGATTGTAGCTTTAATAATGAGCAATGCCTCCACTACTGAGAGATCTTTCAAGTCACGTGTTAGGTGAGTGAGAACTTGTGAATATGTGCGCACAGTGAGCTGTTGTCACATAGGCTTTGCGTGATATTAAAATTGTGACCTTTACCATTACAAGAGACACAGGATGTGTATCTCAGCTCAGCTGATATTAGAAGCATGTTAGTTATCTTCCGGTAATCAATAAAATCCAAAGAAAACAGATGCAGCCCAGACCTGCTGAACCAGACGGCCTGACAAAACTGAGGACGGGGCGAGTTTATGAGTTCTCACTTTAAAAGCCTCATAACATCTAAAGCCATTGAGATGAGAAATCATTCGCTGATGTTTTGGCAAGCTTTGCATCTGTTTAAGTACCTCCTACACTTACAGTGCTTGATTTCAATTTAAAATTATTTATATTCATTCCAATTTAAATTAGTTATTTCGGCCCTTTATTTTTGTCCAGTATATTAGTCCTTTTAAGATCAGGGACCCCATATTATATATTATATAAAATTCAGTGTTGTATTTAAAGTTTGGTCTATATAACCTCCATATAGTACCATATTCATGCATTTTCATACTTTTATGATGCTTACATTGCAAAAGCCACCAAAATAATTATTGATATAGACAGTCATAGTTTGGAATCCATCTTAGTAAAAATAATATTTATTCTGTAACTCCAAACACTTTATATATATATACCAGCACTGTCTCTCCTCTCTTTCTCTTTATGTGTCTAGGGTTACTTTGATCCTGCTGGATTATAGTGGGCAGTAAATCTTTGTTCACGCGGTCACATGGACAACATGTTTCCATTGCACCGCTCGAATGCTGCGTGTCACACCTCATCTGCTTAAAGATCTGATAATCTGATAACCGCTGGCCCACCGGGGGAACCTGAGCACTGTTTGTAACTCCAGTAATTGATCTCTTTGCAGTGAGTATGAAGACATACAAGCACACAGAAAACGTTTACAGACACATAAATAAACTGCCATACAACTAGAGAAATAATTGTTGGAGCCATACAATGATTAATTGTGAACAATGAAGCTGTGTGCCATATTAAGACACAAAAAGCAGAAGCAACAACTACTGGGATGTTCTTGTAAGTCAGCAGACCAAAAGTGCAATGCCAGTTTTCTAGAAGTGTGTTTCACTGACGTTTTCAAAACATGATGTCACACTCCTGCATCCTCCAGCCGGGTTTTATTGGAAACCAAAGGTCTACTTAACACCCGGTGTTCAGGCTGTTATATAGATTAAAGACTAACCACAGAACAGCAGAACTGAGAAGTGTCTGCTTTCAGTGTAATATAATCTGAGTTATAGTTTGTGTGATTATTATATATAGTATGAGTATATTATATATAGTATATTATATATAGTATATTATGAGTATATTATATATAGTATATTATATATAGTATGAGTATATTATACATAGTATAAGCATATTATATAGTATATCATGAATATATTATATATAGTATAGTATATATAGTATATATAGTATATTATATAATATAGTATATATATATATATGAGTATATTATATATAGTATAAGTATATTATATAGTATATTATATATAGTATGAGTATATTATATATAGTATAAGTATATTATATAGTATATTATATATAGTATGAGTATATCATATAGTATATCATGAGTATATTAATATAGTATAAGAACATTATATAGTATATTATATATAGTATGAGTATATTATATAGTATATTATATATAGTATGAGTATATTATATAGTATATTATATATAGTATATTATGAGTATATATATATAGTATGAGTATATTATATATAGTATAAGTATATTATATAGTATAATTATATTAGTATGAGTATATTATATAGTAGTCATGAGTATATTATATATAGTATAAGTATATTATATAGTATATTATATATAGTATAAGTATATTATATAATATATTATATATAGTATAGTATAAGTATATTATATAGTATATTATATATAGTATGAGTATATATACATATAGTATATCATGAGTATATTAATATAGTATAAGAACATTAGTATAGTATATTATATATAGTATAAGTATATTATATATTATATTATAGTATAGTATATTATATATAGTATAGTTTATATATAGTATAAGTATATATATATAGTATATATGAGTATATTATATATAGTATAAGTATATTATATAGTATATACATATAGTATATTATATATAGTATGAGTATATTATATATAGTATAGTATATTATATAGTATATTATATATAGTATAAGTATATTATATATAGTATAAGTATATTATATAGTAGTATATATATAGTATAGTATATTATATATAGTATAGTATATTATATATAGTATAGTATGTTATATAGTATAGTATATATAGTATATTATATATAGTATATATATTATATATAGTATAGTATATTATATATAGTATAGTATATTATATAGTATAGTATATATAGTATATTATATATAGTATGAGTATATTATATATAGTATAGTATATTATATATAGTATAGTATATATATAGTATATTATATATAGTATGAGTATATTATATATAGTATAGTATATTATATATAGTATAGTATATTATATATAGTATAGTATGTTATATAGTATATATATATATAGTATATTATATATAGTATGAGTATTATATATAGTATAAGTATATTATATAGTATATCATGAGTATATTATATATAGTATAGTATATTATATAGTACTATATATATATATAGTATGAGTATATATAGTAGAAGTCACCTTCAGTGCGCACTTCTCCGCCGTTTTCTTACTATAACACTCCACCACTTTGCCGTTGATCCCCAGACCCAGCACCTGACCGGAGATCTTGTAGTCGTCGGTCACGGCATGTCGCTTGATCTCCAGTTTGGGACAGACGGGCGCGGGGACGTGAGCGGACTCGCCGTCCGCGGGGCGGCTCTCGCTCGGTCCCGTTTCCTCGGCTCGCTCCTCGGGTTTGGGTTTGGGCTCGGACGCGTCGGATTGTGCATTATGAAGCATGTCCCGGACCGGTGTGAAGACCGAGCGACTCGGTGTAGAAAACCCGCAGACGAGCTCCCGGTGCGGCTCGGTTCCGCGCTGATGAACTCCCGTTACAGCATCACAGCCGGTGACCGTGAGGGGTATTAAAGAAATGCTGATTCAACACCACCAGACTTCACATAAAGTCAAGAAACACCTACAGACACAACAAACCCGGTTTCAGCGATCAGACCGAGTCCTAAACACGGTTAAAAGTCGCCTTCACTGTGACAAGAACCGGCGGGAGTGAGAGGACGGGACGCGGCTCGCGCTCCCGGTTCACCGGCGCTCGGTTCTTAAAGGAGCCGCGCACGTCCTCGACGTTTTTCCGAGGCGTTTTCACACCTTCACACCAAGTTCGCACATTTTTCTTCGTCCACGACTCACCAAAAACTGACTGACATTTGACCAAAGCTAAATAATGAGGCGTAGCTGTTCTTTAATAATGCAAATCAATAGAAATCAAATCTATAAACTCCATAAGCTATAGAGATGCATTTAAAGTTGGCTGACAGATTACAGTTCATTTTCTAAAACCCAGACCAAAGATCAGATCCAAGACTCAAAGATCTGGGAAACATAAAACTGATTAGATTGAAACAAGAATAAGTCCATATGCATTGCTTGGAGAGATGAAAGGTTTGGTGTGCATGTGTGAATGAAGATATGTGTGTATTTAGTAGTCCAAAGCACAGATTGGCACCATGCCCGGTTTGATCTCGTGCCCCTGGGTACGATCTGTGGGCAGCTCCACTACAATAATGTAGTTGGTGGAGGGCCCTGTGGTAGACAGGGTTCCTGTGAGAGAGAAATACAACCTTTCAGAGCCGTGCGTGTTTGATTAAACACAAACCATTCTCACAAATACCTCTTTCACAGGTTGTACAGAGGGACACACTGTCACAAGGAACAATACATCTACACAACTGCTCTGATACGGTACACCTGTGCTATTACACACGCACACAAATAGCTCAACAGCGCAGGTGAGTATTTTGTAGATGGGGCAAATGTCAACGGCAGATAGTGGCGGTTTGCGGTTCGAGACGGGCACCACCCAGATAATGGCCATCTTAGTGTGGAGCTCTTTGGGGCGAGATTTGTGCCCCTTCCAGAAACAGAAACATGAATGAAGCAGCCGATGTCTTCCCTCACGGTCAGCTCTGCTACTGACTCTTTAATCACCTGAAACAGAGAGCAGGTCAGAGGTCATTGGAAAGAGATCAACGTCACAAAAACAAATGACTTACGGATCTAAACTTTATAAGCACTTACACTAATACTGGTCTATCAAATATCAAGTTTACTTTGAGAGCTTAATATGGAAACATAATTGAGGCCTTCAGCTATATTACACTCAAAGTCTTGCGGTTCAGAGGATTGATGGTGTCAGTGGAGAGCACAGAGTGACGGGGAAGTTCTGCAGAGTTTCTGTGAGGACAGCCTGGGAAGAACCTGCCGCTCCAGAACCCATCAGGAACGCCGCCTGAGATGCAGTTCTGCAAAGTGTATTCGCTGAACTGGATCCCACACCAAAGAAGCCAGCAACTTCAGGAAGGGATATGCCTGTGAGAAATTTTACATGAGGAATTTTATGTCCGGTGTTGGGGAAAACTTCCTGTTCACGCAGACTTTAAAAGGGATTCTTTCATGACCTCCTGCACATTAATGAGGACAGGAATCTTCTCCACAATCTTGTCTATGATCTTAATGTTTAGAAGAGAAACAGAGAGAGTGTGCATTCAGATTTATCTTCTAAAACGTTCATTTGACAACAAGGTATGTATAGCACAATCGCACTGCCGTCACTATGGCAATCACCTCAGCTTTGTGTGAAAACATGAAATTCAAGGCCATGTTCTGCAGTAATATTTGGACACATTTTCCCAGTCCTTATACATTAGTGAGCATTTTTTATTAAAACACATTTTACAGGAACAAAAGAAAAGTCACAGTGGAAACATCCTTAAGTGTCTTGTTTAATCAAAACTAGAATGATCGGTTTAAGGCTCTGAATGATCAGTATTATCACAAAGAATTTCACACAGACAGACTTATAAATCATTTAAATATATGAACAGATTAGAGGGTACAAATACACATGTGAGCCTAAACATATCTGACAGTAAATGTGCTGACTAGGTCTGTTTAGTAAATGATTGTAACATTACTTACAAAACAATCTCACAGCACTTAAATTCTGATAAAAAACTGATTCAGAAACAGTTCAAAGTTAGACACTTTTTATAAACACAACATACCGGTCTTCAGTACAATGAACATTTGCATTTTCTTACTGAACAGAACTTTTAAACTGGTTAATAACATACTAGTATTGTTTACCATTATAATCATTTTATCTGCAGTCGACGTCTATGGCAGGTATAAGGCTGATGGTTTACTTACGCCCTCTACTGTTTGTACCTGGTACAGTAACTTGGGGCTACAAGCTTTCAAACTCACAGCAACAGAACTCTGCTTCAAGAAATTGTTTAATCATTCTACACAAAAACTAAATCACAGGAAATGTATGTAGACCCATCATGTAGCTTGAGTTAATATTCCTGTTCATGAGGATTTTAAAACTCAGCTTTCAAAATGCAAACACAAATCCGTAGTTCACAAGACAAACAAACTCAACGTAGTGGAGCAAAAAACAACCAACACACACAAAACTGGTCAAATGAAAGGGGGAATATTGAGGAGGTGGTGTAGATCACTCTCACCTGCGCATCATCAAAATTACACGCATAGTCCAACATTTGTTGCCACTCACTGTTGGCTACATAAAGATCCTCAAATTTCACTATTAGTAGTTTTTTCAATAAGAATCTTTCAATAAGAGAATGCATTAGTGTATCATGCAGGCAGGTGGAGAGAAATGGTCCAGTGGTGTCATCAGATTTGATCTCTGCATACTCTAAAGTCAATGTCTCTGCTGTGATCCAATACACAGCCTTGAAGGAAAAGATTAGAGTACTATTAGCTAGCAGCTGAGTTTTCTGTGGCCGTCGGAGCAGAATCAGTGAAGGATGAAGGTACAGAGTCAGTTGAAGTTGATTCAGTAGGTGCAGTAACAGCCCCTCCAGAGGGGGCGCTGTCATTGTCATCATCCTCGTGGGGATAGAGCTCTGGGTATTTTTGCATACATTCCTGCATACTCCGGAAGTTTTCCACACAATCTGACCCCTTTACCTCTTCTGTGCTATAGTGGAAACAAGAAAAGGCTTCCTTAAACTGCTGTCCACAGGGACCGCTGGCCATACCGCCCAGACATGGGCAATTCCAGTTAATTTCCCCGTTGGGTAAAATAAGACCTGGAGAAATTACAACATATTGAGTTAGTTGCATAACAACATGCCCAGCTGGAACACAAGATCATGTTTCAGACTAAACGACAGAAAATGACAATTCTTAATGTAGAAATACATTCTGGTTTCAAAACTTTTATTTGAGGCTTTGAGGAAGCTCCTGTCTTATGTCAGAACATAAAGGTCAGTGTGAAACATACCGTGGTCCTCATATGGATCATTAGGGTCATCTTCTACAAGCTCTGCATTACTGGGGGCTTCATGATCCTCCTTGGTGACAAATATGACACGATCTTTACCTAAAACGAGATATTAAAAGCAGCGTATGTATGTTTTTCAGAAATATTTTATTTAATATTATGCTGGTTGAAAGTCTCTTTACTTCCTGATAGCAATTACTAAGTAAATATTTTTAAATAAATACATATAATATTCTGTGGAAGGTGCAGGACCATAAGATTAAGCATTCGGTCCGAATGCAATGACAAGATGTCCTACTTGAAGGTGTGAATTACCAGCCCCTCTGAATTTGTCTACCATTAACGTATCACACATAAGAACCTAATCAAATCATAAAAGAATCTGAGACATTGGGACACTCTATTGTTCATTGAGACACTTAAATTTATCAAGCACTCTTCTGAATATTGGTGGTGACCACTGCACCGTTTATGAAGATTACAGGCTTGATCACACAAAGACTCTTATCACTGTGTTTTAAACACATACCTGCAATGTGCACATGAGAAATACATAAACACAAGTTCTGTCTATGGACTGAGTGAACAGAAATACCAACCCATCTTCCTGATTACAAAATTATGCATTCAACTATTGCATGGTCGAGTTTTAAAGTTCAATAACATTTGATCACCCAGACCTCTACACAGTTCACTTATTAACTATTTGCATCAGCCACTGACCAACTTATGACCTTGTTAGCAGCTACTATAGGTATGATCACAGCCGAATGACCAACCTCAGCCAGAATAAACCATTCAACAATTTATAAAACCAATTCACTACGACACTCAAAATGCATTTAATAACCACAGCACGACTGAATACGTCTGATATCATTTCAGCTTGAAGAATGTTTAATAAGTCGCGGACTGTGTGAAAGTTTAGCTGGTCACAGTGACTTCTAAGGGCACGAGCATTAGCCACACTGCTAAATGACATTTAAAGATGGGCATTGTAAGTTTGTGCGGTAAGATGCACCTTCCTGCTTGCAGTACGACATGTCTGCAGTCAATGCTCGCCGTTTCCCCGTTAAACGGCGCTCAAACACCGGCACGATGATCAATCCGCGCCTCTTACGTGAACTCCGGCATGGACGAAACCGCTAGCTGCGATAGCCACGTGACGTCACATCCGGCAGAATTCAAAATACAATCCACACAGAAAATAATAACAGCATTCATTGTGTTTTTTAATACTTTTATGTACGTGTAAATATATATATATATATATATACTATGAAAATCATTTCAATATTTTTTTCGTAACATAGTAACACAGTTATATGAATGTGCAACCAGCAGTGCAAATCTGACAAGGCTGTGCAAGAAACTTAAAAATAATTTTACAAAAACATTTTTATAGGTATATATTTTGAATATTTGGTTTTTTATTTTTTTTTAAAATTTTTTTTTTATTTTTTTTTTTTTTTTTTTTTTTTTTTTTTTTTTTTTTTTTTTTTTTTTAATGATATAAATATTTGGATCTATGAATATGACATTTAAATAGCCATTACAATCTTTCTTTCTATTGTCAGTCACATTATAATCGATAAAGAAATCAATAATCACTCACAAAATATGGTAAAATAATAGTATCGGTAGTTAACGGCCTTAACACGAACTAACAATTTATATATTTATATATATATATATATATATTAGCTGTCTAAATATATATATTATTTATATATATGCATGTCTAAGGTATATATTTCATTTTTATATATTCATGTTAGGTAATGCATTAACTAATGTTAACGAATTGAATTTTATTGTAAACACCGAAATGCATTGCTTTTGCCACAGAAGAAAATGTTAATATTAATGATTTACCACGAGAGGGCAGAATTACCAAGACAAAAGAGCACTTGTTATAAAACAAGGCTGTATAACTTATAAGTTTATAAAAATGTTCTTGGTCTTTTGAAGCCATATAGTATCTTTGTGTTGGGGACCAGAACAAATTTTATTATTGACAACCACATAGACTTGATTTTTGTGTTCCATTGATGGGAAAAAGGTCATACTGGTTTTAAAATCTGTGAGAGATGTGTGTAATTTCAATGTTTCTGTTTACAAAACAGCTATATTGTGTGTGTAATATAAACACGACATTTTACATTTTATTGAAACTGTCGGCGGTCTGTTATTTCCATGAAATAAACTCTTTGACTGGCATTTAGAATACTTATGTAATTACTGTAACTCGTGTAAATAGTGTGTTTTAATTCACTCCTTTTTGACTTTGTTTGTAATACACCATGTACAGTTAGAGCTATTTTGAAATATTTCAGACAATAACATTTTCCTAGTGAAGAATATTGTATAAAAACCCTACAGAGTGTGTAGTATTACAGTCAGCGTAAAGGTTGATCAGGTGAAGGCAGATTTGACCAGATTGTTGGGTGGCTGCCGGCCTTCACAGTAACACCCTGAATCAGCAGACGTTGCCTCATCTCACTCTGTTCCAGTGTTAGTGATCTGTCCACAGCGTTTGTCATCCAAAGCCTGAGGGACAGAGAACCACTGAAAACCAGGTCAGATTATGGTATGTTGTATGGATGCAGTTTGTGTGGGTGCATCTGTCGTCTCCAAACTACTTTTCTGTTTTGCATTCGGGTCTCAAAAGAACTTCAGCACATTGGCATGGAGAGAACAACACTACATCATTTTTCTCCAAATTTCCAAACCTTAGAAACCTAATCAGGCAGAAAGCAATATCATAACTTCAGTAAACCTTTAGCAGGTGGACAATAAATATGAAATGCTTTAATGAAAATGCTACAGGGAACTCTTCTCTTTGTTATTCCACATGTTGTAGTGATTACTTGGTGCTCGGACTGTATCTGGACATATTCCGGATAAAGACGTGGATTTGGCATTTAAATACGGCCAAAGAAGTGATTACAGTGGTAAGTTAAGACATGGATCTGTTTTAATCACAGAGCTGTTCATCACATTTGCTAACTGCATTGTTTTGAGAAATATGAACCTACTTTTAATCTCCAGGTACATCCAGAGCCAACGTGGTTTTGCTTTATTTTGAGAGTACATTAGGAAATATCAGACAAGCTTTGCGTGCAGCATTCAGAGTTAATACAGATTCATACAGTTATTTGAAAAGGAACATCAGTATGTAAGATGAAGCTTCATTACCAGCTGTATTGTTGTATTATTTAATGGGTTTCTCATGCTCCGGTAGACTGATAAATGTTTTCATTTGGAGCAGGTTGGTTTCAGTATGGCCTTCTGATTTATTTTTATTCTTTTGTGTAATGAACTATTTTACCCCAGTTTGCATTATAATAATGAAGTCTCTTTTCCGACCTTTCCTCCACTGTAGCTCCTTTCACTAGAAACATGAAATCACCTGACCCCGAATCAGTCTTTGGCTTTTCCAGTTTTCGCCATTTTAATCCAGCCCCATTTGTTTCATATTGCGTCCACTGTGTACTTTTTGTACGGACAATATCCTGGTCTCATTGCCATGGAAACCAAAGAAGAACGTATTTCAGATGCACCTGAAACAAATAATTCAAGGAGTCAGTGTTTTCGCCTGTGACCTGTGTTTAATTTCTCCCTGCTGAAGCTGCGTGGGGTCAGTTCATATTTTATAGATAAGAGTCGAGTGGTAGCGCCAGTGGCGATCCTCGTTCCTTCAGTCTGCATCGAAAAAATGAGAGTCTGAATGAGAAAATGTTCAATGTAATTAGGGAAGCAGCATATAATGCTGAGGCAGATCCTGAGGCCACCCCTGAGGCCGCCAGGGGCTCCAGATGCCAGCAGACACCCAGTTATTCACTGATTGATTATGGTTTTGTGGTTCCACACACTTCCTGTGCTCAGTGTATTTATAGTCTTTAAACAATGATTACAGACATCTGTACAATTGCCCGCATGAGAGGAGAAAATGTTTTCAAATATGGAACGTCTATGCTTCACGTGGCTTGTGTACCTCTTTCAGTGTGAGCCTCTGGGCTTTTTCTCAACACATGTTTCTCAGGTCCAGTTATTGAGAAAGGTAAAGCTGCATGATTTGAATTATGAATAATGTCTGTAGAACATACAGTTATCAGTTACAAAGTATATAGTGCTGAATTATATGTAGTTATTGTATAGTGTAACTCGCATTAAGTCCAGCAGTTTTGAGGGAACGATATCTTCATTATGAGTTTCTTAAATGATGACATAAAAGAATGAGCAGGATTCTGAGTTTTGTTTTCCACTCCTACTTACAATCCAGATAAGGGGCACAGTTCTCAGATAAATGCATGCCAATGCTTACAAAGCCACATCCCTTACAGGCCACTGTATCCACTGAGAAAGTGGGACAGTGTTGTGAAACAGAAAGAGTCACATGAGGACATTTGACCCGTGTGACCCAGAAGAGATTGATTTACCAGAAGACGAAATTAGTTTAATTAATTAGAGAAACATTCACAGTGGCTTGTGTGCTGTGCATGCAGAGACTCAACCAAACATACACTCATAAAAAAGTGTTTCATTATGCTTTAGAAGAACCATTTTGGGCTGTATGGTTCCATAAAGAACCACACAGAACTTTCTGTTTCACAAAAGGTTCATTGTAGTGGAAAATGGTTCTTTAGACTATAAGAACCCAAGAACCTTTATTTTTATTTTTAGGAGTGTATGTACAGTATTTGTACAGTAGGAATCCCTGAGCAGTGTACTGTAAGTTAACAACAGATGTTTTTATTCTATATCACATCATTAAAGTAGATTTTTTTATTGATTTGTTTATGTCTGTTAGCTCTGAGGCATCTGTATGCTGGTGTACTCCTAAAAGTTGCTATGGGGTACTGTAACGTTTGTGTTATAGTTGACATCAACACAAAGCAAACTGCCCCCTTTAACCCATTTTATGTTTTTTACACCACTCTCACTCTAACACCTTTGCCCTTATTAAAATCACTTGGACTGGTTTAATTTATTGTTCAAGACAATTTTGGACAAATCACACAAGCATAATTCCTCACACCCGCAGTGACCCTGCAGACAGCCTGTCCCTGGGTGTCCCTGTCCCTGGGTGGCTCTGTTCTGTAGAATAATGTTTTCGTTTTTTTAGAATAACGTTTAATAACGTAGAATAACGTAGAATAACTTTTTTTTGATATGATGTATAATGTTAAAAACATTATACCAACATTACTTCAAGAACTTTCTAATAACTATGAACGAACTTACGAACATGAGCATCGGTCTCGTTTGAACGGCCAATGAGAATGTTCCCTGTTAGCATGTGCTATGAGGACCTGGATGATGCACTTTCTCAGTGCTTTTTGGACTTAAGTTTTGTGATATGAAAGTTTGTTTTTATAGAATATATCATTCTTATTTCAGAAGATCAGAGCTTTGATTTCTTAAACATTCTGTTTTGTTTATTCGTGTGTGGTTGTGGATTCATTTTCTTATCCCCACTGACCCTGAAACACAGGCAAGACAGACTGAAAAAAGAAAAAGGAAATGTAATACTTGTGCTGTATGTAAGAAGCCACGTAAGATTCATTTAGGCTGATCGTTTGTCTTGTGTAGTTCCTACAGCTGTTTACATTTATAACATCTGAATCCAATAAGCTCCATTACACTCAGACACAAAATTCATTTGTGGAAGACAACAATCTTTTAATCATGTTTTACCTGTGGGACATCATGGACTTTTTATCCACTAGATCTTCTTAGACAGACTATATTTTGGTGACTTCAGGTGCTTTGCTCTAAACAACCAGTATCCAAATCCACTGGATAAACTCCAGCCTTTGCTTCATATTCTGTGTAGATGAAAAGTTTTAATATAAAATTCATACTGTATCGCATTACATTTGTGTACATTTGGAAGATGGCTGTTCACAGACCAGTCGTTACTGCATTCATAGCTACAGTCAGTGTTTGAACAAAGCTCTAATGTAACCTCTTATTTCAGAAATATTGTTTTGGGTGAACAAACAAAAAGAGCTTTTAGGGAAAACCGATGACATTGGCGATTTGTCTTGCCAGTACTTGTTATGAAGACGGTGGGGTTACTACAGCTCTCCTTTTCCCACAGAAAAACTATTGCAAGTTCTGTTTTTATGGCATTGGTGCATTTCTCAGTGTGAGTAACTTTTGATTTTGAGTTTTGTAGTTTAGTTGAGGTTCACAGGCAGTATACAGTGAGACCAGATAGTATTTGAACACATTTAAAATCTAAAAATTCATTACATGTAAAAATACAATATCAAACCAAATGGCATCTGGAAGCTCATATGTGTGAGCTTCACCATTTGAGCTATTTTATACTTATATATTATAATTATATAATATAATTACTGTCAGATAACTCGAGTCCATTTTGGTGGATGCAGGTTATTTGTCCTCCAGCTCACACAGGTGAGCAGGGTAACTACAGATCATCACAATATCTATGAATTTGCAAACAGACAGGAGGCTTTACAGTGTGTTGCCAGTTCTCTTTGATTTTCTTCACTTGTCTTGATTTGTTTTGCTGTAATGAGTTGTGTTGTCTGGCAGCACCTCTGCTGAATTTGGGTTGTGTTGTGACAAAGGTGAAAAATGTTCACTGAGTTCTTGTTTTCTAATGTGAACTGTGAAAATTTCTATTTTAGGCAGTGTCAACATCAGCAGGTTCATATATAGGTTTACGCAAACCGTGGCTACACTTGTGTTGTTTTGTACAATTCGAACTGTCCCTAGTTTAATTTTAGGATGTTGGTTTTTCGGAAGTCTGGTGACTGTTTGTAGTCTGTGATATTCTTCTGATCTGCACTTGTTCCGGCTTGCATTTGTGCTTCACTTTCAATCGAATTCCATCCACATTTTCAAGGTCCCCCCGGGGCCCATCGGTGTCTCCTCATCATGTCTGAGCCCTAATGGAGGAGCACCTGGCCCACTTGCGGAATTCCGGACACAGGGTGGAACAATGCTGAGCAGTCCTTTGTTCCCAGTGGAGCGTCCAAGCACCATGGTGGGGGGGGTACGGGGTTTGAGGAGTTGGGGGGATTCTGCTCTCTGAACTTGCTCTGTGAAAACGATCTCTGACCTTTGATATGCAGAGAAGAACAACAAACATGACGTTTGTAGTATGACAGATGTCTAATGTTGATAAACCGTTCAAAGAGAGATTGTGCTGCTGTATGCAGTGTTAGGCAATGTTTAGAAACTTCTTTTGTGTGATTTCTCTTTACACTAGATCTAAGAACTTTCATGGTCTCTCGGGTCTCTTGTGTATTATAGTAACCTCAAACAGCCTTCGAAATTGGCTACTTTTTTCAGCTATTATGTTTGTGTAAAAACGTCTGAGGAAAAGGGACCTACCAATCCATCTAGACTAGCTTTAACTAACTTTTGTTAAAGACCCCATTTATTTGATCTTTAACCTTTGAGGCTTATATATCTATATGCTGACACACTCTCTCATGCATCTTCCACCTTCTGGTTACTCTAGTAGCTTTTCACAAACAGCTCAGCCTGTATACATTAGTGTACAGTCTTTACCTTTTGGAAAATGTACCAAAAATATTGCTGGTTTATCTTAAACTCTAGAACATATACATGTATACATTGTCCAGTTAGTTCCTTACGTTTGAGAATAGATGAGTCATGGTGACTGTGCATTGTTGTTCATTCATTTACCTCAATTTACCTACAGATGCATAATTGATAATGACAGTGCATTGTGTGACCAAACGTTCACATATTTATGAAAACGTGATCAACAGGGCTGTAAAGTAATATGCATTCACTGCATCTTTTTAAAGGTGTAATTCTGGAGGTCTTATTTAACATAAACCCAGTGACAGTGTTACTGTCAGACATGATCAGTGTTTTCACCACAGGTTGGCAGTAAAATCCACTGCTGTGCAACAAGCCTTGTGACAAATGCATTTTTATTACTACAGTTAAATAATGCCTACTAAAACAGTCTTTAGATGCAATTAATTCTCTGTATTTCACATTGTAGAAACAGTTCTCTGAGAAATATGCCAGAACAATGTCTGACCGTCCTCCATCAGAACCCTCCATCAGAACCCTCCATCAAAACCCTCCATCAGGGTGGGCTGCAAAGCTGCCCTTGATTGACTTAGATTGCGACAGGTGCAGCACAGCATGTTAATTATGCTGGAATTGGTTCTCCCTATTAGCAGAGCTGGGCCAGGCTATGGCAGTGACGTTACCGTACACCCACATTTTTACCGCAAGCAACGGAATGTCGCATTCGAAGGTTACATCACGTGTAAACAGTCTGTTAACGGAAGAGGAATTTACATAATGGATTGGGATTCACACGAGGTGTGTTGTGGGCAGGAGACGAGGCCTACTTGTGTCTAAATTAATTAACTCATGCTGTCAGCGACCTACGCCTGTTATACACATGCAAATAAACAAACACACAAAGTTAAAACATAAGAACCAGCCCTAATTTGCTGTACCATCCGCAAGGCTTTGGCCCATGTGGATTTTTTAAACTTTACCCTTATTTTTTCTTCATGTTTTTTAGTTTTCTTTTTTTTTAAGGAATCAACCTACGCATGCCTTAGCTGTCTCTACATCCTAAGCTTTAACATTTACATTTTATTTTTGGCAGAAGCGACTTACAATATATTCAAGTTATGCATTTCAAGCTGCAATAGAAGTGTCTTATTAAAATGACACACGTCACTTTTACACAAGAACACCAACAAGAAAAGACCTTTAATTGTTAGTTTTTACTCTGATCCGGTGGAACTTCATTTGGAGTTTTCATCTCTATTTAGGCTGATCATAAACTTCAATAGTTATAGTAGTGAGATTAAGGATTTGAGTATTTGGCCTCGTGCTGTGCAGAGGTACACAGTGGCTCTTTTCACTTTCCCCTAAAGGGTGTCCAACGACCCTCACTGCTGTGCTACATGCGTGACATGGTTGCAGCTGTACTGACGCACCTGGAACCAGTATAGCAGGGCACGAAGGTTGAAGATATGCCTTTGCCTTTAAGATCCAGCTCCCTATAGACACAGCACTGTGTGACATCCACACTCAATATCAAACCCTCTGTGAAGCCGTTGTATAGTTGAGGATTTGTCGTTATTGCATACCTTTTTATGTGGTCACATGCCAGATATATGACCTGAGTCTATTGTGTGCTTGATGTATCGAGCTATAGATTGCTCTCAGTCCCTCTAAACTTCACGTCCCACACACACACACACACACACACACACACACACACACACACACACACACACACACACACAGCATTCAGTGCTGCTTACCTGTCCAATAGCCGGCAAGCTTAATGCATCCTATAATGACCTGTGCTTGAATGCAAATTAACCACAATTTACCCTCAGTAAAGAGGGAACGCTGGCTCAGCTCCAAATTCAGATCTGTGGTACTTGGTTTCACGCGTGCAGACATCATCATGACCATGCAAACACAAAGGAAATACAAAGACTAATGTTAAACACAGAGATATTATTACAAGTAGAGCAACCACCCGTGTGGACATTTGCATTCCAAAGCTGGCATTTTATTTCTGACCCGATTTGTAGAATTAGTTGATTTGCTTCATTTATTGAACCCACATTCAATTGAATTGCATGCATTGTGTAATTGTCCTGTTTCCTTTGTTGTTTTTTTATCCTTAACTCTAACACCTGTGCTGTTGTTCGCATGTCTCAGCTGTTACAAGTAAAATGTATTTCATACAGAAATACTGCGCGATCAGTATCGAATATCTTTACGGTTTAAGCATAAGATCTCACAGCTGAAAACAGACCGGCCGCAGGTTCAATGACAGGTGCGTCATAAAGTCAGAGGGCATGACGTCACTTTGGGGGCATCAGTTTTCTAAGCAGGTCTTACCCATCAAGCCACAGGAATAACAACACATGTCGTACTACAGCATTTACATATGATACATATGCATTAAAAGTAATACACACATGAACAGAATTTAACCTCGTTTTGCTATTGCAACGAAACGTATTATATTAAACTTTTAATAACGTGTTGCGCTCTGGTGGTCATAAATGCAAATATGTCTAAAAGCCTTAAATAATAAAATGTCACGAATGCATCAGAATTGCACCAGTATTGTGATGTTTCGTGAAGCGTTTCATACACGCACGACAGAGCAGGCGAGCGTCCGCGGACGCCGTGGTCGACCAATCAAATGCGAGCGGCGAAACGCGACGCGAGCTTACTTGCGGGCTGCGTCGTGTCCAGCGTATGACGTAGGTTCCAGCGGGTCATTTGATTGGTCACCGCTCGGTCTAGACAATCGGAGGCGGGGAAACTGAAGCGAGTCGTTACGGCCCCCCTTTAAAACCGTCGAACCGAGTCCCGGTCCGAGTCCGGCAGCCTCCTCGTCCGGTTCCGTGGTGTCGTTTACGGTTTAATCTGAGGTAAACCCCGGAGAGCTTCATCTGAAGGACATCGTCAATAATTCCCGTCAGTGTCCGGTAAGAGTGAACGCTTTCAACACGACCAAGTTGCTTCTTGCCATATTTTACTCATTTTATCTTCATTGTTTTCATTTTATTTTCATTGTTTTCATTTTATCTTCATGGTTTTCATTTTATCTTCATTGTTTTCATTTTATTTTCATTGTTTTCATTTTATTTTTATGGTTAGATGGTCGTACACGGTTAATACTCAGTCAGCCGCGATCCGAATCGTAGTTTTGGTCTTTTTGGACAATATTCACGGTCAGGGACTGTAAAACTGCTGTTCCGCTTTTATGACATTTTTATGAAATGTTTTGATGTGACCAAATCGCTCGGATCGCTTAAATGCTGCGTTTAAGAAAGAAAAATACAATTACGATGGTTTGTCCGTGATGAAATACTTTCTGTCGCCTAGTAACAGCAGAAAGTTTCTCTACCGTCCATTAATGTCAGTGTCTCAAATCCCGGGGCGCTGTCTACCTAGACAGCATTTTTAGGGCATGATAAGCCTACAGCCATGATGCCCAGAAGGGTACAAGTGCCAGTGACTGCCCAAATGATGTCTGTGAAGCCCTGCTGGTTTGTACACACAGAGATATGTATGCCAATACACATGAACAGAGCCCCAGTCATGTGAACACAGTCTGAATCAGCTGTGCATGTCTACTGTAAAGCTTTGTAAAGTGTAAAGTGTAAAGGCTACGGCGATGAACCTGACTGCAATGTGATAAGTTTTGTCACAACCAAACGATGGTCCACAACGCGGCGTACCGCTGTAACCTAACTGGTAACCAGGTTGCTTGGGAGTGAAAAAATAACGTGCAAATCGGACTGAAGGCGCTGAAGAATTGAACTAAACTAGATTTAACTAACATCCCTATAACTAGAGATGTCAGACGTCACACGTACCCGTCATCAGGTTCTCCAGTATTTTGATGTAAGATGGAAAAGGTCACCATGTAACAAGGTAAGTAACGGGTGTTTAGAGGGGTGTGAACGGGCAGAAGTTGCTTGTGTGCACCTGGGTCCTTGTGTAGCATCAGCCCAGAGCACCCGGGTAACAGATGAGACTGCACAAGTGACCTAGGTGAAGCAGAGGTGGATTTAAAGGGTTGTTGTCTGCTCTGAGTGTAGTGTGTTCACTCCGTAGAGCCCGTCTGGTGGTTGAGAAGATAAATTAGCGCTAAGAAGATGCTGTGTGATGAAGCCAGTAATCATGTGATGAAGAGTAAAAGCATGATTTCTCTCTATCGATCTGTCTTTCTCTCTCTCTCTCACTCTTTTTCTCTCTCTCTTGCTCCCTGTTTAGGTTTATCCAGCCACAGGGGGTTGGTAGAACTGATTTACCCTTAAGTCTGTCTTACCTCTTTTTAGATGCTATGGATAGTCTGGTTCAGACAGAATAATTCTTGTGTCGCAGTTCTCTGGAATGTTCAACCATTACAGATCCAGGCCCACCAGTATAAAAATCTAGATTTTCTCACTTTGTAATCACTTTAAGAACAATACCATTAGCATCACTACAGTATATAATGCGTGACAGGTCATTAGTTAGAAAGTTGAAAATACATTAATGTCTTGAAAACTGAAGTACGTTTTACTGCAATATAGGTTTCGTTTGTCCTTCAGTACCTTCAGTGACCACCAGTGGTCCATGACCTCTGTTCAAAACCCTGGGGATGGAGTAATTTCACTGGTCAATATAAGATCTTAATATATTTATTTGCTAAATTCGCTGCCTTTTCCTTGTTTCTTGTACATTCTTACAAATATACCAAACACCATTTGAACATACGCTTACGACATTTGACAACCTAATGAAGTTCAGAATTGTTTAAAAGGCAACTCAACAGGAAATGCCTCAGCAAAGGTTATTTATTGTTAAGACAATTTTGTTGCACTAAGGCATTGTGGAATAGCTGTTGCTTTTGTGTTGCAGAATGAAATTTGTGTGATCTGGACTGAGTTATTAGACATCTGTCGTTGGACTCGTTGTGATAACATTTGTATGCTGCATGCAGTTGGTATTTTACCTGGTTATAAAAGAAAAGCAATTATTAGTTATTTGCCCTAGTTTACATTACATGAAAAACTAGTTCTATTTATAGCTAGAGTCTGATTAAAAAGCATGGTTACTAGACCCATGGTGATTGTATGTTTGTTAACTTTTTTGACGTACAACCTAATGTTTAAATAATTATTATATTTTGTTTTTTATTGTGGAGTAGACACTGCCTGTCTGAAACATTGGTCGTTTCCACACACACACACACACACACACACACACACACACACACACACACACACACACACACACACACACACACACACACCACAAACACAAACAAACACAAACACAAACACATCCACACACATCTGTAGGTTCACAAGTTACATAACTTTGAATAATAATCTGGATTCCAGTTCAGATTCGTTTATGTCTGCTGCTCCTGTAATTACTGAATGGAATAAGACAACAGGACCAGAGAGAGAAGATATTAATCACAGACAGAATACAGCTGTTATCACCGGTCCTGTTTAAACCGCTGTAGATGTGTTCAGATGTGTCAGCTCTCAGAGGGTCAAGTGTGTTTCTGAAGTGGGTTGAAAACACACACAGAACTTCTTGTGTTCGAAATCACACTCATGGATATTTATGTGTTTCACACTGTATTTATACAGACTTATTGATTGTGAGTCACTGTAGCACATTAAATTGCTGATTGATGCTTAATTATTTAGGATGTCTTACCGGTGTATTTTGTGTTGCCTTAAATGGTTTAATCCTGCCTCATGAATTTGCTTGCAATTGTCTAATTTCATTGGGATTGTGTAGGATTGAGGTAAATGAATGTCCTTTAGGAAAACATGTTACTCAGTTGTCCACAGAGGTCTGCTTGTAGATCCGATCTATCAGTTTAGTGTGACTGTGATTCAGTATTCAGATTTAGTTGATAAGGTTTCTCTGGGAGTCGAGCCATCTCATTGGCTGGTTGACAGGAAGTCATCACATTCATACTGATTGCATGGTTCAGATTCCACAGGAACTTTAGATCCACTTCTTTTCTGATTTATCTAAATGTGAATCTGCTGGTCTTGTTTAAATCAGCTAGTGTATGATGAAAGTTTTGTCAGCGAGTCTCGTTAAAATGCAATACCCCGAGAGGTTAATTCACACTGTAAACAGTGTGTTAGCATAAGCCTGGTTTTCTTAAATTGAGAATGCCGCCTTATGATTGAATTCACTTTTAACTGATATGATAAATGATTTAACCGAATGTGACTTCAATTACAATGGCGTTATATTTTCCAAACGCACTGCAAGTCAATGAAACATTGTCTCTCACCGCTCTCCTGACCAATAGTGTTATTGTTAAAGAGGAAATGAATGCCTACTATCCTTTGTCCGAGGACCTTGACTTTCATTGGGTGTCTGTTGATGTCATTGGCTGAGCTTTGGCTTCTGATTGGTCGCTCGGGTTCATCAGAGAAGTCAGCAGTATATAGATTTGCCATCTGATCTTGGTGATGTCCCCTAACGATGTTCTGCAACCATCCACGTGACTCAGAAGAGCAACATCAGAGAGGATAGCAGAGGGTACCCCTTTGTACCCACATGAGACAGCCCAGTGTGGACACTGGCACAGAATGGTGTTCAATGGGCTGACCTGAACTGAGCTGCCACGGTTCGGACAAATGTTATACTCCTCCATTGTTTCAAAGGACATACCAACATGTGGAGGCTCCCCTCATCTGCTGAGCGCCTGACTGACCCAGCACTGCCCCGGTCATCTCCCAGACACTCACTCCACAATAACAAATAACTACAATAACTATGAGAGAGTGTCCAGTGTGAGAAAATAGATACGGGCACCTTTGAACCTCTGAACGCAAGAAAATATAAGATACATTCATATTTGAAGATGTAGGCAGAGATATTTTAATTGAGAAGGAGGGATATAATTTTTTTTATTTATGGAAGATTTTAATTATGATTAAATAAGAAGTTAATAAGATTTTAACTAGATTTTAATTATGGAATGTACGTGTGACTATTTTTGAAGGTTATCACGCCGAATGTTTTTTTGGCTCCATAGTGTATTTGGTCAAATAAGCCACAATTCACAATGTCATTCCACATCTTTCATGCAAAACATAAAACCCTCTTTTTAATTTTAATCATTAAACATGAAGATAGAGTTTTTGAGTTTTCTGGTTCTCAAAGTTTATTACCCATAATTCATTAATCTCTGATTACTCTGCTAAGCATCAGTGTGACCCTAAAGGAACCAACTAGATACATCCGACAGAAATTAGTCCAGCAGCTGATATCTTAATGGTGATTTATCTTGGACCTCTAAAAACTGTAATGCAGTCAGACCGCAGCATCTAATCTCTGCATTTATGTGTCTCTCTAACAGCCTCACGTCTTC
Source organism: Chromobotia macracanthus (assembly GCA_036877525.1). Lineage (NCBI taxonomy): Eukaryota > Metazoa > Chordata > Actinopteri > Cypriniformes > Botiidae > Chromobotia > Chromobotia macracanthus. The sequence continues at coordinate 12,129,262 of JAZGTH010000008.1, forward strand.
CTGCCATCATCTTATATATCCTGGATTAATGCGACAGCCTGCCAGCACATCTCTTCTTCTATTCCTGCTTGTCTCTGACATTTATTTATTTATTTACTGCTTGCTAAAATCCTTACATCTCTCATGTTAGTCACACTTTTAATCTGACGCTTCTGTTTGGATGAGACTCGATTCTTCACACTAGATTTGCATCCAAATCTTTTAACGTTAAAGCCCCACAGTGCCTCACTGTTGTTCTTTCTTTTTAGCATTTACACCTGCAGTAGCTGTTGATGCCTGTAAAAAGTGTGAAAAGAGCTGATTGGTTACTGAAGACAAAGAGCTACATTGTGTATTATATAGAATGCAATTTGTCCCTTTAACTCGCCTTTCTTGTTGTCTACTTAGGCTCCCACCTTCTATGGCAGTCATAGCTAGTTCAGCTAGTTGTTATTTAGCTCCACACACCAGGCAAATGATAAAAAGTTACTACGATGATGTCACAATACTGTGTAAGAATAGTAATACATTGAACATACAGCTGTTGGATAAAATAAGTCTGTATCAATATTAGTAATTTCCTTGTTGATTGAATTGTATATAATCAACAATTCTCTCAAAATTGTTTATGTATGTTTTCATAGGCATAGAGGTGTATGTCTAATATTCGAATAACAGCCAAAAGATAATAATTACTGTCATAGAACAAGTATGGCATTATTGATGCATATGTTTTGGTTTATTACAGTATGTTTTCCAGGCTGTCACCATGACCTCATGCTGTCTGTGTTGTGCATGTATTTGCATGTGTGTTAAACCGTTACTGTAGGTTTGCTGTTTGTAGTGCTGTGTGTTTTACCTGTGCTGTGGGTGTGATGTTAATCCGTCCACCTGTGCTGATCTGAGAGTGGGAACCTGAGCAGCCCAGGCAGGATGTGGAGCGCCAGCCTATAAATAAATCACATTCACAATGAGTCACCTGGCACCAGCCTGTGGGGAAAGAGACACGGAACGGGCTGAGGGGGAAGAGGGAGAAAAGAAGAGGAAAAAGAGGCCACGGCAGTCCTCATCGTAATATATGATCCGTAGACCAAACCGCCTTGTCTGACAAGACTGAAGTCTGATGCTAGTGACGTCTCCTCACCTTAATAAAAAAACTGCTTGTCAGATTCCCCTCTGAGCTTTTCTGAGATGAGACGGCAAGAACCTGCCTGGAATTAATCACATTTTTTTCTGCTGGACAGCTTTGATTGCACGTGTAACATACCTCAGTTTGCTTACATACCCTTTCATATAAGAGCAGGGAAACTGATCTCAGGATGCTTATTGAAAACGCCAGCATATGTTCAGTATTTTGGATGCTGGTCTTCAGGATGGTGTTCTAGGTTTATAATTTCAAACATGTTTGGATGTAGTTTGTCAGATATGATCAGACAGGGGGTTGAGGGGTTGACAGCTGACATCTGAGTGGATGTGTTTGGAATAAATCTCTCAATCACTGAACATTACAGAGATCCACATCTATCCAAGTGATGGGAGGGCGAAGAGTTGAAATGAGGCAGAGATGACTCAGCTAACAGGGAACGTTCTCACAATGTTGGCTAATGTTCCTCCAAAGTTCTCTCATAGCTATCAAAGAAGTTCTTGCTGTAATGTTAGTAGAAGTTTTTTAACATTAGATATCTTATCAAATATGTTATTTTTAAGTTGTTAGTAATACCAATCACATCAATACAACGTCTAAAAAAACATTCTGAACATCCTAGAAAATTCAAAGTAAATTTTCTTAATGTTTTTGCTACTTAATGGAAATTCTGGGGAAGAGAAGAACTAGATTGTTATTGCTTGAGGGGGAAATGATAAAACACACTTCAGTCTCTGATGTTTCTGATTAGAGAAGAAATTTGACGCGATACATTTGGCTTGACATCCAGTGTCACCTTGTGTGCACTGGCACGTGGAACAGCCACACAGCAGCACTGTGCTTCTCTTATTTACATCACAGATGTTCACTTCAAAATGTAACTCAGTGCTGTCCTGCTTCTGACTGTAGAACCTATCCTCAGCCTTGACACGCTTGCTTGAGTCTGATGTATTTCTTCTCTACACAGCTGACTGTTGTATCCTCACGCTTTAACAGTAACCTTGACAGAGTGTGTGCTCCTCACATGATAAACAGTGTGATGCCAGCGCTATACCACTCATAGTCACATGACTATGCGCTCTGTGCTATTTTTAACAGCGATTCTCGGTGTTTGTCAGGCATGTGCTTATCCACAGACTTGCCTTAATTCACTCTGTATTAAATAGATTCTGCATATTTTGAATGTGTGTGTGCGCAGTCATAAACAGAGTTGATTATGATTTCAGCAGGAAACATGCTTATCAAATTGGGATAAATCTCCTGTGATTAATCTCCACCTGGCATTTAACTGAGTGATGTACCTGTCCCTGAAAATCCTTTATCAGTTAATTAAAGACCCGGGGCCTTTGACTGAGCAGTTACTCTGCAGTTAATGCAGTGAATGGCAGAGGTGTGATTGTTTCTTAGGTCCACCCGGCTGCTGTGACCGTAAGTAATCAGACAGCAAGCAGACCAAACCACGTATACCACACGCACATCTGACAGCCGACAGGCAAACATTCCTCTGCTGTGTAAACCTCTGGACTGAGTGACGCTCCAGTGCAGCGCTGCTCACGTCACTGGTGATGTAAAGTTGCATCAGCTGTCTCACATGTCCTGCTAGCTTGTGAGAGGGCCATGTTTTATACATTGTCTCTCTCTTCTGTTGGAGAAGGAGAAATAGGATTTTGCTCAGTTTTTCACACAGTTTGCATAAGTGTAGGACTGTCTCACCCTGTGCCCACATTAAACATTGTCCCAACGTGTAAATTAACTTGTAGTATCGGAGAAAACTCGCATTGCTCTTAACCCCAAATTTCAATTTGAGTTTTATCTTAAATTGTGCATCTTGTGGAGAAGTGGTGTCCTGATATTTTTGGAGCTGTTGAGGTTTCTGTTTGGTGGATAGGACCGCAATGTCATACAGATCTGAGGGTAAGCTTGTTTGAATTGGCCCAGTAAGCAACCACCTTAGACACCCTAGCAACTGTGTATAAGCACCCTGGCAACCATCCACAACACCCTTTAGCGTCATGGTAGTGAATTAGCATGGTAAGCAGCAGTCACACTTTTTTTCAGAAAATCTAGTTTAAACTCTATTTACATTTAATCTCATCCTCTCACCCTCTTTCTCGCTCTCTCTTCCTCTTCTCTTGCTCTAATCCAGTCTATTTCTCTCTCTTTCTTTCACACTTGTGTTTTCCCAGAGGCTGGCGTTGAGTTCCGTGACAGAGAGGCATGACTCAGGCTTGATAACAGTTATTTATGGAGACTTTAAACACATTCGTGGGCTGTTTATAATGAACATTGATTTGCCATTGCAGCACTTTTAATAAGTGCCTTTCACTAAAACACTGAGCTAAATCAGCTCCTCACGTCGCAATGATTTCGCCTTTCATGCGCTTTGCATGTGATTGCTTGATGTCATGCAGAATAATGAGTACAGATTAGCATGTCCTGGCCTCTTTTGAGGGACATGGTTACGTCAGCAGGGTAGTGCTGTTATGCATGTTTTTGAAACACGGGTTTAACCTCATCAGTCTAGCTAAGCATAAGAAGCATTTAAATCTGTGAATAAACTTTTCATTATTCTAGAAACTTAAGCTATGACCCAGTTGGCAGGGAACTGTTATCCAGTGTGTTAGGAGTCACTTGTGCTGCCAGACATCAGTGTAGAGTGAAAACAAATTCTGTCTGTGTTTATCACACCCGGCTGAAAGTCGTCACACGTTCCAGCTATTATGCTTTTATGCATTTGAATATGCATCCACAGTGTTGTGGTTAACCTCATTGGCTCCTCCCAAAGCTTGGATCTCCACCAGTCATTCACGTGTAACCGTCTCTTTGTTATGTGCAGACTACAGTCAGTTTGATTAGGGGAATGCATGAATGACATGGTGGTTCTCCATTTGGCATTTTGGCTGTAGAATTGTTGGCACAAACCACTGCCCCCATCATAGGTCTGCTTTCCTTTTCATGAGCCATTCCTGAGATTAAGGTTCACTGTTTTTTTTAATCGGGCCAGATGAATTACCTTCTCAGCCCTTTGAGTGCCCTGGCGAGTTTGAGCCGAGGAGGCCCCACTGATATAATGACACTTGGCACAATCACCCTTCTGTTTTTTCATTGGCCCTGTTTCCAGGAAACCACACAGCATTCACAATTGCGTACCATGCTTTGCTGCCCAAACACATTGCTGTGACCGTAACTGCGCAGCAAACTGAGTAATATGGTGGTTTGAACAGACTATTTAGAGTTTATCTTCCCAGAGCTTACACCCATTCGTTTTCTGCTTGATTATTAATTCCTAAAGGGTGGCATTTGGTGAAAGAGTAGGGAGGCATTTTGAAGGACAAAAGTGTTATCTGCAGGAGGATATTTGAGGTTATGCCAGCACAGAACTCCAAGCATGAACAGAGCATGGCTGTTATGTTAAGCTTTTGCTAATTAAAAGGGGAGGAAATGAGAAAAAGCACTAAAAAGATAGATGAATAGACACAGAGGGCCAGAACTGGTTCTGAGCTGGTCATGGCTGGTTCTGCTGAGCAGCTTTCATGGCCTTCTTCAATGGGCCTGCTGGTCTGGAGTGTAGGTTCCCTCCCCTCCTCTTCCTCTTACTTCTGTTTAAGCTTTGTAGCTAATGCGACACTAGGGCTTCAGCCTTTCAGACCGCGATTCAGGATACCAGGGGAAGGAATGTTTGCAACATATACTTTGCAACACTTTAGTCTTCCATAAAGCCTCATATTTCAGAGTGAAACAGGGAAAAAAAGTTATTTTTTCTTTAATTATAGATTACACAAATCAATTTTGAGCAAAAACAACAAAAACGCAAATAGGGCCAACTTCATGTTGAGTTCATTTTTCATAACATCAGCATTTCTGTTACAGAAATTTCTGCCTTAATCTCATCCTATTTCAAGTTATTATATAACACACAGCATCACTGCTCCATTTTTACACTGCTGATCAGACCATGTCAGCTCCAGTGGAACTGGCATTAACATGCTGTTTTGTGTCTTTTCCAAATAGAGCTGTAACACGGGAAGAGACTGAGCTTCATCCACAGATCTCCCTCTCAAGCACACAAACTCGAGGGTCGAAAAAACTTCTCAATCTAAAAGCATGGAGCCTGCCGAGATGAACATAATTCCCAACGGGAAAGGGCATGAAGCCGGCGAGGACACGACTACGACGGCAATAAAAAGCCAATCAGAAGATGCAGCTCAGTAAGTGTGCACTCAAGGGTGCAGTGCACACTGTCTAAATGTAGTTAAAGGTGGTTTATTATTAGTCATTCTATGTGCTTGACTTTTTCAAATGTTTGGTAATACACTCTTATTTAAAGATTAGTCTACATATACCATTTATCATTTAGTTTAAATGTAATGAACATAGATGGAAAGATCATGGCATTAAATGTATTTTGGGGTGTCTTAAAGGGGAAGTGTTTCATTATGTCTTACTTAGATGCACTCACAGCAGATGGAACAGCAAAATAAACATGTGCATAAACACCATCTTTTATTAGTCAGACAAACTGATAGTCCCACCCCAAACTAATGCCATTGGTTGAGCCAGTTCTGCTGTTTGAATGATCAAACACACTGAACAATGTTTTGATAGCAGAAAGTTAAAACATCTGTTTGGCTCATCTTTATGGGTAATAAGAGTGTGAACATTAGTTTGTATTTGTGGTATCTTCCAGCTAGCCTAAAAGCATCACGTCATCTCAGTAAGGTGAAGCTTGTCCGTCATTACAGCTGTAAATGTCACTGAGCAGCACCGTTTAGACATCACCGGGCACACAGCACTGATGCCATGTTCTGACGTCCTATCACTGTGCAAAGTTCTAATGTGTCTTGTGATCATCCACATGTTATAGTACAAACAAATGTTTGTCTGTTCCATTATATGCAAATACAAACATCTGCCTGCATGTAAACGAACTGCCCCCGTCCTCATCACCTTAAGCAAATGAAATGTATAGCACATCAGCCTGACTGTGGCCACACACCTGCATAAGTGTGTGTTATATGAGGGTGTGAGTGTTCATCATTATTTTCTGTCTCCTGTGCTCTCGTGGATGTGGAATGAACTCCTGCATTTCTCTGTAGAGAACTTGTACCCAATAGCACTGAAAATGCCAGGTATGTCACGCAAAGAGAGAATCGTCAGTAGATGTGTTTTGTTCTGAATCTGGGAATCATGTACCCAGTCGCTCTTCTTCATAATGAAAATAAATAAGGTCTAAGGCTGTCAAACTTCAAAATGACAAAAAGCTTGTGATAAAGCCTTTTAATATAAAATCTTTACCACTTGTGTACTGTATTCCAAGTCACACAAAGAGTCACGTGGATGTTGCACTGCATAACATTACTTGTGTCCTCAGTGCTGACAGAACTGCACATAATGTGGAGGCAAACCTGGTGGAAAATTCTGAGTTCCTCTCCAGTGCTGATGAGAAGAAAACGCCTCGCTTCACGGATGTATGTTAATCTCAAGTGTGGCAGTCTGTGACAGTTGTGTTCTTCAGCCAACATCTTCATTTTGGAAAACATCTCTACGGGGTTTTAGATATGGATGCACTAACCTCTGTTCTTCATCTTGCTCAGTTTGAGGGGAAGACTTCTTTCGGGATGTCCGTCTTCAACTTGGGAAACGCCATCATGGGAAGTGGAATTCTGGGATTGGCATATGCCATGGCTAACACCGGCATTGTGCTTTTTGTGTAAGTACAAGTTGAACAGGTAATGGATGTCCTTTCAAGCTGTAAAAGATGGTAATTTAGATATCATTATAAACCACTTTGTGGGCAGGGAACATTAAAATCAGACAGGACTGATTAAACATTCTAATTTATTACTGTAGTGATTTTTGTACTGCTGATCAAACGTGATACTTTATTTAATATAAATGATTGGATCGTGACAACGAGGCTGTGATATTATCGCCTAATATTTTTTCTTGCCTGCTTTAGTCAGCAAAGCAGACGAGTTGTATAGCTGTAGGAATGACCTTTTAATGAAAGATTATGAAGACAACTTTTCTTTGAGAAATGTGCACTGATGGAATTGTGCGTTATAAAACCGCAATGATTTTTAAGAATTTCATATGGTCAATTTTAATTTCATGTTGCTTTGAAAGATACAGAATTAAAAGACAGATACGCACTTAAGTTATGGACCTGTTGTGGTCCATGGGTTCAGTTCTGACTCACGGGATTGAGTTGTAAGAATATAATTTGTATTGGACTCTGGCAGTGAAAGCAGATATTGAAGGTTTCATAGCTCTGTTCTTGGATTAGCCCACTCCTGCACATTCAGTCATTTTGGTTTTCTGTAACAGAAACATCACATATACACTACCAGTAACCTGAAAATGATCACTTCTTATGTTTACTATTCTAAAGATATAAATATGAGTAAGTGATCCTAAACTTGAATGAATTCGAATGGTGTGTGTGTGTGTGTATAGATGTCTCCTTTATTATTATAAACTCTACTTCCTGTCACGCTTTATTGCTTTTGTTAACAAAGAACTCATCTTCTAATGATCTTATAGTCCCTGCTGCTTACCACTGGCTCTCTGCTGTGATGGTAAAGACTAGGTTTACATGCTTTATGAAAATCAAGTCTGGACTTAAATTAAGTCTGGACTTAATCCTGGTTGAGCAGTATTCAGAGGGATTTTTTCTCCTTATGAAAGGACTTTGGATTTTGAGCTGTTCGGTCTGACTGAAGGTCTGTCAGTTTTTGGGAACAGTTCTGTATCCCAAACTGCGCTGCATGTGGAACCTGTCTGTTCTGAGATCAGTGTTTCTTCAATGTGTTTCCTCACTGTGACTGTAGGCTAGTCATAACCCAGACATGATTTAATGATGATGCAAATATTTGTTTCAGTTACAGTGGTGGTTTAGTGATGTTAGAAAATATGATAGGGTTGTTTTTGTGCACTGTAATGACTACAGTAGGCATCTCATTCTGTTAGCAGAGGAAATAAGGTTATCTGTTAGTGTAAGTACATAGTGTAGTGCCATAGCTCATAAAAAAACTTGATCTTGGAAAAAAACAGGAGGTTTAAGATTTTAAACAAAATGTTATGATGTCAAACGTATAAGAAATATTAAAGATGCTACACTATTTAAAGGTCAGTACAATGAGCAAAATTATCATGCTGATATAATTTGTATGCATATATTTAAATTATTGAAAAAATGGGTGTAAATAAATGCAAATAGAATCATCAAAGGACTGTTTTGCAGACTGTTGGTGTATGTGCTCTGTGGCTGTTAGTAAACAGTACATGTTGTCATAAATGATACATAGCAATGTCTGATTATAGTGACATATAGAGTAAACATTAAGAAAAGACAGAGATGGAGAATGAAGGACAGAGGAGAGGAACAGAGGACAGATAGAGGAATTGTTGGTTTTCTGCCAGTGTGAACTGTGGGGTGACTGCAGGCTGAGTTTGTTGTCAGTTTGAATCTTGGCAGTGATTCCCAAAGGTGAAAGAGGACCCACAAAACAGCCCTGCATGTCTCCCACAAAAACAACAAAAACAAAAGGATGACTTGTGCAAAACTAGCATCACAAAACAGTGCGTGAGAGAGAGTTTATCTTCGGTGATGACCCATGAGATAGAAAACTCACAGAGAGATTCCTTTAATACACTCTTAAAAATAAAGGTTCTTAAAAGGTTCCTTACAGCGATGCCATAGAGGACCGCTTTTTGGTTCCCCAAAAAAACATTTAGTCAAAAGTTCTTAAAAGAACCATTTCTTTCTTACCTTTTCATTGTGTAAAGAACCTTTTTCCACTGCAAGGAACAATGAAACAAAGGTTCTGTGGATGTTAAAAGTTTTTTATGGAACCAGATTGCCAGAAATGGTTCTTGTATGGCATTGTGAAGCACCTTTTTTAAGAGTGTACGTGTTTTAAAATTGTAACAAAGTGGATATGTGCAGTTGTTATCTGAAGAAGATATTTTTACTCTTTCTGCTAATACTAATTCAGGCATGTTAATAATCTTGACTTCAACATAAGCAGTTAATGTAGTTGTTGTCAACATGAAACGTTTTTTTCAGAGTGTAGACAGAAATTATTTTAATGCACATTTTATATCAAAATATTTTAAGACCAAATTATCCAAACTGAGAATTTTATTCCTCTAATGTATGTCAGCAATTGCTTCTTCATCTTAGACAAAGTCGATACGTAAATAAGGCATAACTGAGACCTTCAGTTTCCTTTGAAAGGAAGCTTTAAAGGAGAAACCTCTGAACAATGAATATTTCCTCTGATCTAGAGCAGTACGGTATTAAAGCTGAGTTGGAATTCCATTCTGAGATTAAGACAACAAATCCCGAACTTATGCCTGGAAATTTTGCCTCCTGTGGAGTACAGGCTCAAGTCAAGCATTGTTCATGTTCCTAGAATACAGGCATGTTTATTTAGTGTGTGATGTTCTATAATTGACTCTAGTATAAATATTAAATTGTTCTCTAGAGATTAAGAATTGTTTAAAACTGATTAGATATAGCAATAGAAATCCTTTGAACTGAATAGTTAATGATTTGCTTTGAAATCATGCTAAAATAAATGTTTATCTGCTTTTCTTGTGATAAAGCTGTGTTGGTGTCTGCATTAACAGTGTGCTTATGAAGAGCTGTTAGTCATCCACTTGTTCCTCTATTTACTGAAGACGTGTTTTTCCATTAATTGAAGATCTGATAAAGCCACTGGAGTAAAATGCTGGCAATCAAACATCCTGATGCTCTAGAACAAATTGTACAGGACACTAAATAATGTTACGTATGATAGCATCAGACTGTCCAAAACAGAAAACATGAGTAACTTGTGCATCGTCTTTTCTACGTAACTACATGAAGAAATGCATTTTTTGAAGCTTACCGAAAGCAGATAATAAACTGACCACAGTGTCACTCAAGTCAGTTGCATCCAGCAACACAGCTCAGATGGTAAAACAAATCAAATGTTTATCCAAATTGTTTCTAAGCTTCATAATCTGTCGTAATGCTCCATTGTGAGTTGTTATTAAACAAGCGATTAGCTGTAGTTGTACTCTGCTTTTGAGAAATATGACTGAAATGTTGTTGAGGGCTGGGGGTTTTGGGGCTGAAGATCTCTTCATAAGCTCCTGTGAGTCAGGACACAGTACTTCCTGAACTTGCTGACTTCTGCTCTGGCAGTTTGGCCACGTCATTGTGAGGGAAAAAATGCAGGAGAAAGAAAAGCGTGAGAAAGCGAGTGCCAGGTAGACAGCAGTGAGGCCCTAACATCAGTAAAGAAGCCAAGACCTCCTAAGGCTGTAACAGGGTTGAAACAGGACATGCGGATGGGAGAGAGGAAGAGATTTGGAGTCAGTAGAGCATGTTGGTTATCCTCGGCTGGAAATGTTTGTCCAGATGTTGACAGCTGGATGGTGCCGTTGTGTTTATGAGCTGTTTTAGAATTGTTCATGATGACATTGTCTGGTAGTTTTCCACTTTACTGAGGTTGTGCTCTTTCTTTGTGCTCTTTCTTTTCAACTCTTTTGCACTAGACATGTTTCTTTTCTCTCAGCAGAATATCAGTAAATATTCTTTTGTAAGTTTTTTTAAATAGTTTTAGTATAAGTATTTTTTAATAGCTCCATTGACAGTTATATCAACTCATTAGCAGTTCAAGATCTACAAGTAGGTACAAGTAGGCCTTATTTTACCAACTAGTCGGTACACTTATACCAGGGCCAAACCTTAACTTAAATGTTAAGCACCGGAGGCAAAACTGCAGATCATAAAACAGAAAAAAATATGTTTACGGTAAAGCATTTGAACAAATATACTAGTGTTTAAAAATGTTTATTTTTTGTGATGTTTTTTATTTGATAAGTCATATAACAATTTAAAATTGTCGGTAGGACCACATTTCTGGATGGATGAACTTGGTTACATTATGTCAGGTTTTTGTGTTCTTGAGTGTACTGTGTAGAACAGATGTCTCCTGCACTCATTTATCAACCTCAACCCATTCTTGAAATATAACACATAACCACATGGCTGTTTCAAAAAGTGACATTTTGTGCCAATTGGATTTTGTTTTGTCTCTCAGAATTCTGCTCACTGCTGTAGCTGGTCTGTCTGCGTACTCCATCCACCTGCTTTTGAAATCCTCAGGGGTTGTCGGTGAGTATTACATTACACAGACCCCAGACCAGTTTTATGCTCTCCTGTAATTCACTTTATGATTTATCTGAAGAAATGCAGAGCATCATGGGTAAAATGAAGCGTCTGTTTAGACGTAGTTGTTTGCTGATGTGACACGTCTCTCTCACAGCTCTGTGACCATCTGCCTCACTCCTGTATGAGAGATTTTAATTGGCCAGAATATTTCTGGTGTGCACTGGGCTAAAAATAGCCAAGCATCTGCTGTGTCTGATCAATTGCGGCTGTTCTTAGGTCTCAGTGCTTTGTCAATTATAAGCCCATGGTTACATGGTGGCCCATGTTTGTCACCTTGATAAATTGCCAGACCTCACATACACTATATGATATACTTCAGCAGTAAGTATGAGAAGTCAAGCTGTATATAGCATGACCTTGAGTGCCATCCAGCTAACAGGGAACGTTTTTAGATCATAGTGTAAAGTCATCAAAAAAGGTCTTGCAGTAACATTAGTAGGACGTTTTTAACATTATATATCACATATATATCAAAAACAATATTCTTAAGATTTTAAAAATGATAAAGAGAACAAAATGTTCAAATAACATTCCTATAACCACACAGTAACGTTAGGAATGTTTAGGAAACTAACGTTTAGGAATCTGTTTTGTAACAATTAACTGATGTCCAATAAATAAATAGTCAGACATATTGTATCTAAATTCATAATATGGGTATAAATTTACATATAGAAAAAGTATGTAACGCATTCAGCCCGCTGCAGTTCAGGAGGTTTAACTGTGATTTCTGTTGTGTTCTGTTAGTGGATTTTGAAGTCTTTTGTTTTATTGTAAGGTATTAGAGCGTATGAACAGCTGGGCTATAGAGCCTTTGGCACACCGGGTAAGATGGCTGCCGGCATTGCCATCACCTTACAGAACATTGGAGGTGAGGCACGCACACACACACCACACAAAAAACGCACACCTCTACAGAGAAACTGATGATGTTGAATTGTTGAATTGATGTTATTCATTTCTCATTTACCCTCTGTATCTCCCATTGGTCTCCACCCTTGTATAAGCTCAGGGACTGTGGCCAGTTCAACAGGCTGTTACCACATCAATGCATTAAACTCCTCATTATCAGTCAGATGTTAATAAATTACACAAAATACCCACACAAAATATCCCTTTTCATATTTTATGCACTGCATTTTGAGGGAAAGTCTTCAAAATGTCACAGAATGATTTAGAACAGGGTACAATGTGTACAAAGGAGCTGAGTACAATTGTACAAAAACAAATGTACAAAAATATTAAATCACACAACCGAAGAACCTTGTAAAATAAAACAATGGAAGAATATTAATCAAATGGCCAAACATGACACAGACCTGTTTTTATGACACGATCATTTCTTGATTTTTTATTTCTTTGTTTTTTATTGTTTATTTTCTGTTATTATTATTTTGGTCTTCTGACAGCTTTGTGATTTGATCTCCAGTAGTGGAAACAGATCCTGAACTGTTTGGTGATTGTTGCATCTTTATAGAAGCTAAATAAAGAATATAATTCTTTACTGTGACATTTGCTTTCAGGATAATAATCACAATCCCCTGCAGTATATGTATATGCTCTGGATTACACAGTGTTTACTGTATATTCTTGTGTGTATTTGTTGAGCCTCGTAACTGTCTTCTATCTGTCTCATCTTACAGCCATGTCCAGCTACTTGTACATAGTAAAGTACGAGTTTCCACTGGTGATCCAGGCTTTTCTCAAGGTGGACAATCTGTCTGGGTGAGTGGACACACCAAAAAACAGATATTGTGTTTCACTTCAATGCAAAAACATGTCAGATTTGAATGCCCCATTAAAAAATGACCTCAAACCAGCATTAAACTAGGCTTCTTTAGGACTGACTACTTGACATGTCAATCATAGCTGGCTAGTTTACACAAAATATGTTGTTTTCATCCCAGATCTGTGTGGTCTGAGTTCTTAGAAAGCCACAGAAAACATCTGTTTTTCTCCACTGATTACTGGCTGATCACGACATTAAAACACCATGTGACCAGTTTTGACATAAATCAGCACACAAAGATAGGAGGAGAGAAAGAGACAGAACTGGCCCTGCAGACCGTTGTGTGTGTATCTGTGTGAGCTGTGCAGTTTCTCTAAGATCAATAGATCCCAGAGGACTTTTGAGTCACACAGCAGAATCCTCAGGTGTAATTGTGTGTGTGTGTGCTTTAGAGGTACAGAAGAAGTGTGATAGATCGACTATATTCGAGAGCAACTTTGAGTATGAAGGTCAGATCTTTCTTGCATATAACCGTCGGTTCCGTAGCCAAGAAAGTTTGTGTATGTGTGTGTGATCGCGGCGTGACACAAACAGACTGCAGATGCGATAACTGGAGCCCAACAGAAGGCCTGCACACACACTCTGGAGGACACCTCAAAAACTCCACGGAAACAACCTTTGGCTGCCTCATTTGAATTCCTCACCTCTCTGGGTGGGCGAAGAGAATCACGACGCAGTAAACGGTGATTCATTTCAGTTCCAGCAGACAGTTCCCACTGGTGTCCCATCATTTGAATCTATGTGTGTGACGTTCTGTGCAAAGGAACTTCAGCAGGGTTCAGTAAAGAGCTCAAGGCTCGCTCTCCAGGATCCAAGATGAATCAGGACATTGAAACATTTTATTCATATATGACATAATCGAAAAAGGACAGGCAGCATCACAAGCCTAATAACTGCACTGTAGACAAACTGTGGTTTTTATTTCTAAAACTGTACTGTTGCACTGTTCCTGTTGGTATCATGTGTTTTTGTCTTCCTGTAACATGAAATGTGTAAGTCACTTTAGTAAACAAGTACATTAAGGACATAAATATAAATGTGTCCATTATTTTGTGTCCAGACTTGCCCTCATCCAGACTTTACACCAAGAACTCACAGTGTGTTTGTGTACAGTGTGTGTATGTGTGTGTACCCGCAAGTGTTGGCATGTCATTCACTTGCTGACTCACACCACTGCTCATGTAAACCTGCTGTGGCAGAGAAAGAGTATTCACACACACTCAACCACTACCACACTGATGCACCATCATCTCCAGTTTAGCTTGACCTCCCAAGATAACGTTATTGCTGTTGGCCAGCGTTTGCTCTCAGTGTACCTGGTACTGTCCGCATCAGTGAGGTCACAGTGTTTCCACCTTATTAAATGAACACAATGCTCAAGATCTGCTCAAGGAGTCACCCATCATGCAGAATATTCGTCCATAGAACAATCTGTCTCCAGTGCGTCTCTGTGTTTTGAGCTTCTGTGAGGGCCGCCATGTGTTTGATCTTAATAGGTGGCAGATTAACAGGCTTAGAAGCTTTAGGGAGGAAACAGAGAGAATACCCAGCTAATGATTTTAGGTTGTAATAACATTTCCCTAACGTTTCCATTAAGTGTAAAGTTAAAAATGTTATTTTGAAAGTAATTTTTTATAGTTTTTGGACATTGTATTAACATAATTGCTTGGTTATAAGAACATTAGTTCATAAGAACATAGAAGTTTTTTTATTTCTGAAAGGTATTTTAAAACGTTCCACTAACAACTTAATAATGTTTTCCAGTTTTTAGCACACTGCATTATAAGTTACTTTAGAATGTGTTTGTTAAGATTATAGACCAATTATGGCATGAATACCATAAAGATATCAGATCTTGCACACTATATTTCAGTCCTTCTGAAGCTATTCATCATTTCTGTTTGTTTTGCAGTGAGTGGTATTTAAATGGAAACTACCTGGTTGTCATTGTGTCGTGTAGCATCATCCTGCCTCTGGCTTTAATGAAGCAGCTGGGTAAGTCATGTGAAACCACTGATTCTTGTGTCTAATAGCCCACAGTAACTGAACTCTCAGCTGCCCGACTGCACAGCTGTTATTAACTGAATGTGTAATTATAGTCTAATATTCTTTATAGAAATGTAACGTTAATATAATACATTCTGTTTAGTGAATATAAGAGCCAGCTTAGTCAAAGAATTAAAGACTTCTGTTTGTATGTGTGTTTCAGGATACCTGGGCTACACCAGCGGTTTCTCTCTCAGTTGTATGGTGTTCTTCCTAATCGCGGTATGTTCACTGTCCTCTTTAAATCCGTTTCATTCAGCTGTCATACTGTTTGTTTAGCATTTCCAATGTGAAGCAATGCTCCTGCTATTTTAAAATTCCTCTCTGAATAATGTGTTGAGTGTGACCATTTTTATCTCTCTTTCCAATTAACACTGTATAATTGTAATCATTGCGGGAGGATTTCAGAATATCCTTGTGGTTTCCACTAGCAGGCTCAGTGTGTGAGGTTGTGTGACTGTGTGCAGTATTTTTAGAGTGAGGTTGTGTTTGGTGCTTTTCACTGACCTAGTTTTGGAGAGGAGCTTTAATCTGTGCACACGGCTCCAGCTCTCTCTCTGTCCCCACGCTAGTGTGTGTGCCATATTTTCATAATGAAACCCTCAACCCTCAAACAAGCCCTTATAGGATAACACTGCTCTCCTCAACTCTACTTTTCCTTTCTCTCCTCTTTCCTCTACTCTGATCTCCCCTCTCCTCTACTCTGCTCTCCCCTCTCCTCTACTCTCATCTATTCTCCTCTTCTCTCATCTGCTTCTCTGCACTCCTCCTGTCTTCTCTCCTCCGCTCTCCACTCTCCTCTCCTCTGCTGTCGTCTCCTTCACTCTCCTCTCCTCCTTTGTCCTCTGCTCTCCCTCCTCCTTTGTCCTCTGCTTTGCTCTCCTCTTGATTCACTGCCCCTGAAAAAATGCCACCCTAGTGTGCTCTCTCTCTCATCATATGATTACTCATGTGACTTTCTGATAAATGACATTAAAACACACTGATGTGTATGATGTCAGACTTTACATTTCAGAACTCAAAACTTTATCCACATTCTAAAAAGTTCTTTAATTCAGCTAAAATAATGAACAATTTAGAAATCCTTGGATAAGGTTGTTAAACAACATTAGCAGCCACATACACGTCCCTGACACCTGCTTGGTGTTGAGAAACTTGCCTTATCCAGTCAGAGTGAGGTATTAAAAACAGCACTGAAAAAATAAACTAATGATAAGAGAAAAGTGAAGAACTCTGCCAAACCATGTGCTGCTCAACAGCTGCCCCTCTGCATGTCCTTCTGAAAGATAGACTCTTTATTTTTAACAAGGACCTGATAATTCAGTCTGATCTTAACAGCCCGAGCGGGACATTTCAGTGTACATTGTTTTGTGATGCTGTCACAGTTTAACTCAGTTTTTCCAGAGAGGCTGTTATCGAGGGCCGGGGCAGGACAAACTATATTAGACCAGCAAACCTGCAGCCTATGAGTAAACAAAGCACAAATAGAAGTTTTAAAGGCACAGCGGCAAAAAAACAGCTTGTTTAATTCTACGCATGAGACACGGGGTGTAAAATGATCTAGAATAACATATAAAGGGAAAATTATTGAAAAACTAAAATGATGGAACAATACAACTAAAAAAAATACACAAAATCAATGTGAGATTATATATTTGTGACATCAAATATATAAGATTAATAACTTTATCTCTCCTTTCTCTTCAGGTGATCTATAAAAAGTTCCAGGTACCTTGTCCTTTTGATGACTTTGCCCATAATAAGACTACTGTTGTGGGCTTCAACACAAGTGTGGGAGTGGAGATGACCCCCGAGGATGACCCCGCATGCACCCCTCGCATGTTTAACCTCAACTCGCAGGTGCGTCATCAAACGTTAGCCAGCGTCTGAATACACGGAAATAAAGCTGTGAAGTTCTTATGAGTCATGTGCTCCGAGACTTTAACCTGTTTCAAACGACAGACTGCACTTCCTGATAAACAGTTGTATGATTCACATACATCCAGCCTTCATTTTCCAGCCCTTCACATGATGCTGGATGTTTCAGCTTATGTAATGAGAATGTGTATTTGCTTTTCTAAAGCACGAGATATTTGAAACCTTCAACAGACTCTGTGTTTGTTCAAGGTTTATTGCCAGCTGGATTGCCAAGTAGGAAAGAACTGGCATTAAACAATTTACTCTAAAACAATCTAAAACAATTTAACATTCTTTCTGTCTTCTCATAAGAAAGAAAAAAATCTAAATGATATCTCACTAATATTTCCATTGTATCTCATACATAGCAATGACATTAAATAGAAATTGAGTTCTTTCAATAGAATTGAGAGAATTCTACTTCTTTGATAACTCCAGTAGTCTTCCATGTTTCTCCTCTGAAGGATCAGAAGTGTCATAAACGGAGCTCAGATTTGTCAAGCTAGTCTGAAGTCAGATCAGAAATTTGTTTCTGGTTTTACTGTATGTCCCCCAAGGAATTTTGAGAAAAATGTCTAAAACAAATTTACACTTAAGTAAACTTAATTGGAATCTTACGAGCTATTAAAAGCAACCTCTAAACAATAAAATCTTGAGTCTGTCTTTGGATTAAGTAGTCTTAGTTTATTTTTTTCATTCCAATTCAAATTTAATTATATAGTGTTTTTTCACAATGATGCATTGTTTCAAAGCAGCTTTACATACAAAGAGAAGAAGAACGGAGAAAAAGACAGATTCTTATTTATTCCAGTCTGTAAGCCTGTATTCCTTTAACACAAACACATCCTCTGCACATATACAAAAGTCATCTCACAAATCTGCATATGCAGTTTTTCTCCATATGTTCTTTACTTTCTCAGTGATAAGTGTGAAATCAGCAGTCAGTTCAGTCTGTCTCCATCTGGACAGAACCGGCATTCTGAATGAACCCAGACCTGAGATCTGTGCTTAAGTCTGACTTCATCACAGCTAAAGTTAGCTCTCTGTCATGTGCTACAGTGTTTAATGGCCTTTAGAATCTGAGGTTTAAAGTTATGGTTGCCGCTGAGGTATCCATGGTAACGTGATCTTGTCTGTGTGTTTTTAATCAGACGGCCTACACGGTTCCCATCCTGGCGTTCGCATTCGTGTGTCACCCCGAGGTGCTGCCAATCTACACTGAGCTAAGAAAGTAGGTGGCCAGTTCTTTCAGCAGGTCTGGAATCAGCGATGAGTCACGTTCTGCGTATGGATGTCATTATGCTGTCATTATGCTGAGAACATCTGCCCATCTGCTCCACTGTCCAGAGAACTGTGTGGTTCCACCAGCCTAGAATTAGTATATCTGTGTCGGGCTCAGATATGAAAGAGATAATTAACCCAAAAATTATAATTCTGTCATTGTTTTTTCACTTCTATGTAATGTTTGACTTGCTTTCATTTGTGAAACACCAAAGGAGATGATCAGCAGACTTTCTGTGGTGACCAGGGGTTGTTAAGCTCTATATATGCTGTAAATAACTGTTCCACAGACTAAATTAAACCGTTTCAGAAGATATGTGTGGGTAAATTTAGTCCGTATTTAATTATAAATAACATTTGTAGTTGAGATATAATAATTATTAAGAAATGCATTTTAAAAAGCTGAAATGTGGGCTCACAAAAGAATGTACAGATAATAGATAGATCTGCGTTGTCACATCTTGTGATTTCTTGATTTCAGCCCCACCAAGACAAAGATGCAGCACGTGTCCAACATCTCCATTGGTGTGATGTACGTCATGTACTTCCTGGCTGCTCTGTTTGGATATTTGACCTTCATTGGTGAGACCTGTATTTATTTTCCATACTATTATATCAACCGCACTGCTGCAGTCTGTGAAGGTCATTTGGTCATCCAGGACAAATCCAGTTTTTACTACAGTAGCTGAAACGGAGAGAGAGGAGGTTTTGTTCAGGAGAAGGATTTGAGACTTGATAAAGATTGATGTGCTGAGTATTCACTGTGATGGAGATGTCAGAAGCAGGCTGGGACCTTCTTTGACTGCAGATCAAACAGAAGCGAAAGGGGTGTTAGATATTTTCATTTTAGGCACACACTGTAATTATTTACCTCCAGATAATTCAGTTACATTCACTAGATAATTTGAAGCTCCTGAGCTTTTGTAAAAAAGGGCAAACTGAGGCCTGCTCAGCTGTCAGCATATGCTTTCTGATGTCACATTCAATCATCTGTTTAAACTGCACTGGAAGCAGGGTCATGTTGTGGAGAAGTGTTAGCACTCCCTCTAGTGGCCGTTGTGTGTTAATGAAAACGGTTACCACTGTGGGCTCAGTATTCTAATCTATTAATAACACTTATGTGATTTAATAGAAATGGCTGAACATAAATTGTTTGTCTGTGTGTGTGTAGATAAAGTGGAGGCCGAGCTGTTGCACACCTACAGTAAGATCGACCCGTATGACACCCTCATCCTGTGTGTTCGTGTGGCTGTGCTAACAGCCGTCACACTTACTGTACCCATTGTACTGTTTCCTGTAAGTAACAACACACACACATACACACACAGTTTCTGTCATGGTCAGTTGGCTTGTTGTTAGATAGACGTAAAACATAGACAAAACCTACTTACTAATTTAAAACAATTGGTTGTGTTTTATTTCTCTGTTTTATTTATTTCTCTAAGTGCACTCACTGGCCAAGAAGCCTAGATCAGAATAAAACACAGTTGTTGCTATAGCTGTAAGCCAGTTGTTATCTTGTACAGTGTTCTTTTGAGGTTGGTACCTGAGTATGGAATGACACGCACTTTTCCGGTGGCTGTTTTGTTTTTATTTTCTCAGGTGAGGAGAGCGATCCAGCAGTTGTTCTTCCCAAACAAAACCTTCTGGTGGCCTCGTCACATTGCTATAGCCGGCACCCTCCTCACCCTCATCAACTTACTGGTCATCTTCGCCCCAAACATCCTGGGCATCTTCGGGGTCATCGGTGAGTTTGCTGCTGGTGGCTGTTTCTGACGTTCTTCTGGATTCCTTGTTGTCGGTCTGATTCATTCTGTCTGTCTGTGAATGTTTGAAAAGCTGCAGCAGTATGATGTTCTTACATGTTTCCATAGCAACCTCCGAGACCTCACAGTGTCTTATGTCCTCATGTTTTAACATCTCAGACTGTAATACTGTACTCGTAGTATTAACTGTACATTAATCCATCCCCACCCGCATTATTAATCGCTCCTGGAATACGTATATAATTATCAAATAAATCCCGTTGTTAATTTTCAGGCCTAATCTCACACTTAAGCTCAGCAGCATTTACAGTTTCATCCATATGTGTGAGTTTTACAGACCTCCCTCAAAGAAGAATGTACGTGCATTATTGGTCTTTAAAAGGCCCAGACCACCACCTGAGAGATTTCTCATTGACTCTGGGTTTTGTTCAGACTTAGCTAAACTCAATATAATATGAAAGCCTCAGCGAAAGACTCTCTGATTTGGTCCTGAGGCATTAGTGTTAGTGGAATATGAAGGTCTAAGCTTACAGTAAGTAACTGTCTTGTTTTGTTCCTGCAGGTGCCACATCCGCACCGTGTCTCATCTTTATATTCCCGGCTGTATTCTACATCCGCATCGTGCCTGAGGAAGAAGAACCTTTGCGCTCGTTGCCGAAAATCCTTGTAAGTGCTGACAGACATATCTGATTTCTCTCTGTTCTTCCACAGTGGCATCTAGTTTCATTCCTCTTTCTGGAATGTGGATGTTTTAAAAGCTTTCACACCGTTAGATAAAGGTTTCTCTGAAAACTAATCATGCAGAGAGCTTTGTAAATCCCTCAGGTAAATTGTGGACTGTGTGACCCAAAACCACCGTAAACTAGTTACCCTCAAATTACAGCAAACTGCTGCAATCTCACCTGAAAGTGAACAAGACACACAAAACATGAAATTGTAATTCTAATAATTGTGATTTAAACTATGCTGAATTTATTTTTGATATCCAGAGTTTCACGGCGGAGCTGTTTTATGTGTTAGATGAGTGTTCAATGATGTTATTTTGGAGAATCAATAAACTTCATGAAAACTGTCGAGAAAGATGTAGGTCAAAGAATCCAAAGAAAAATAGAAAATAAGAAATTAAAGCTTAAATTCTTTTTGATTTTTGGGGTGAAATATGACTGCAACATTCATCATAAGATTCAGCCAATCACACGTATGGTTATTTAGAAGACATTTGATTTGGCATCACTTTGCCAAATATGTTAATAATCTTCTCTCTTTCTCTTTCTGTTCCATAGGCTGTGTGCTTCGCCTTGTTAGGCTTCTTATTTATGATAATGAGCCTGAGCTTCATCATCATTGATTGGACATCAGGGAGCAGCAAAGGAAGCAGTGGTCACTAGGCCCCGTCCTCTGTTGGTTCATGCTTTTGTATATGTTTTGATTATTTGGGGTCAGTAGTTAGGAAGGATGCATAATATTCTTAGTGACCATTTGTTGCATTTCCAGTATGATCACTATTTTAGTTACAGATTTCCCACCTCTTGCATTCAGTCAAGACATTTGTTGTAAATGGGCTGTTTTCATCCAGGAGTCGCCCCATCTCAGGTCAGCATTAATTCCATTCAGAAGCCCTCCAGGTTTAGAACTAGAAGAACTAGAAGATTTAATGTTATTGCTTGAAGACTAAGTCTGATAGTTAAACCCACAATATGTGCCATAGTAACAGCACATGCGGTCTGCAGACCGCAGAATTTGCAAACAAAAGGGATTTTGCATTCTAACCAAACAAACTCACCAGCTGGCCCAGCCTCCCATCTGCAGTAGTTTCCAGCATCCAGTCACTTAATGTCATAACCTCTGACCTTGGGCCATATTCACTGAAGATGAGAAGTCACAATAAGTGCTCAGTTCTGATTGGACGATCAGTGGTTATTAAAAGCATCATCATATCTCAACTTGGATACAGCAATACTTACTACACAGCAATATCTTGCTGTGTGATATCGGACACTGAAGGCTGTTGAGAGGTCGTTGCCATGGCAACACATGACCTTGTCTGGAACCCTGACTTGATTTGGCTGCGGTCTATTACACAATTACACATTTATGCAAAGTGTATGTTTAGCACAACAGATACACTGTACATTTTTATATGGATTTATAACGTTTATCTATTCTACAGTATTTAGAGATATATGAGAATAGATATATAAGCATAAATATACATTATATATATATGAACATTCGGGTTTATCTAAAATCTATCATGTCCCTTTACAGTATTCTTGAGTATTTAGCTAAAACGTCACCGTTCAGATTTTAGTGTAGATTGAAAACTGACAGAATTATGCACAGTTGCTTCAACAACAACATAAAAGGCTCATTTTGAATATCTCTTATGAGTACTGCTGGTTGCAATAAGAAAGCACAGTTATTCAGATTGAAAAGCACAGTTATTCAGATTGGAAAGCACAGTTATTCTGATTGAAAAGCAGTTATTTTGATTGGAAAGCACAGTTATTCAGATTGGAAAGCAGTTATTCAGATTGGAAAGCAGTTATTCAGATTGGAAAGCACAGTTATTCAGATTGGAAAGCAGTTATTCAGATTGGAAAGCAGTTATTCAGATTGGAAAGCAGTTCTGCTGATGAACTGATACTGAAACACTATACAGAAATAACCAAAAAAATATTCACAGGGTCCTCTCCTTGACTGGAGAATCAAACGTGATGCAATGGTGCACATTAATGTTTTAATTACAAGGTGAAACGGTCTTGGCATAGTGTAGATAAGTGGTGATATTCCCCGGTCGTCTGTATTGGACTTCCCTGTAATGTCTAGTTTTACTTTTGGGTAGGGTGGAGAAATAAACATTTAACCCGAGTGATTTCATAATAACAGAGGTCGGTTCTCATGCGGGGTCATTTGGTGACTGATAGTTAAACTGTAGCACTTTCAGTTAAAGCACAACTTCCTGTCAGTCTCTTGACCTAGTGACCAGCTGCGACTTATGACGTAATCATAGATGAATATATTTTGTAGACAGTTATATGAACAAAGCCTATGTACTACTAACTGTAAATTGTTCAAAGAAAAAATAGTGATGTATGAATAATATGAGTAATGTGTGAATGTCTAACATGGTACATGAATATTTTAATCTGTGTAATTGAAACTTAACAAAATATAAATGAAGCACTTGCTGGCTCATAATGATAAAAGTGGAGGCACTGTGGCGTTTTAGTGTGTGTACAGTGTGTGCGTGTGTGTGTATGTTTTCTCCTCATTAATAGAGAAAGAATACGTCAGTCAGTGTTTGTACTGTAATGGGCTGGAAAATGTTGAAATGAGATGTGTGTTTAAATTGTGGTACTTTTTATTAAGTTTGTCTGTTTAATTAATGTCACACATATAAATATATGATCATATCCGTGAACCAGTATCAGCATAAATGCATATCTTGCTATTTATCTTCAGTGTGTAAATGTCTATGACGTTTCATAAGGGCCTTTCAGACAGCAAAGACACTGTTATATATTAAAAAGATACAATCTGTACTTCCTAATATGTGTTGCCTTTTTGGGCCGTTCAGAAAGAGACGTTCTCTTTCATAAATCTCTTTCTTTTCATTTACTGATTGGATACATTTGTACTGATATGGCCTGAAAAGCTCATTGTTTATTACTTTAAGCTTTCTTAGTAAAGAAGTTTAACTTTGTGTTCCGGTGGTGATGATTTGTTCACTGTAGTGGTATTTTCTCACACATCAGTGTGGTTTATTAAGCACAAAACTGTTCCAATGTCCCAGCAGTGTGTGTGTATGTGTGTGTTAATGTGTGTTCACAGCCTTTAGAACAGTATGTGCTAGTTGTCAAAGAACTGCCAGAATTCTGTCCCTCCTTAAACGTTCCGACGGCTCTTGAAGATTCCTGATTGCTTTGGTTCTGAACAAGAGTTTCAGAGAAACGATAATAAATTACATTTTGCATATAGAAAATGAAGCCTTTAGGACTTCTTTTATAGCACCCCAATTTGTTACTGTACATAAATATTAATAATATTTTAATAATAAATTAAAGGGATAGTTCACCCAAAAATGAACACAATTGAAGTGGTAACAATTGATACCGTCTTCCATCGTACCATCTAAATGGTAAAATAGGCTTCATTTTCTTTAAGCAACATCTAATTTCTTTTGCCATGTTCTTCACAGGTTCAGAAAGATTAGTTCAGAAAGATTGCTTGATTGATTCCCTGATGTATTTTAGGAGAAATAATTCCCAGCATCTCCTGCATAAAATAATTATATTATGATTATAAAGATAGTTAACCAGTAAAATCTTCTTAACTTACAGCATCTCGATATCGTCATATGAATATGAACTGTTTATAGCACTGTTCCATTTCAAAAGTACAGTTAGCAAAAGTGCACCCGGAACGACAAAATTCCCACAATGCTGTGCTTAAATCGCTGTGATGTTGAAAGCACAGTTTTGTTTGTAGTTTCTGAGCTGACATCTGGCCTGACCGGGGCACTTTCTAATTACCTGTGGATTGTACTATTAAAAGTTCACCAAATTTATCACAAGGTAGCAGAGGGAGTGAGAGTTTTTAATTGTCCATTTACCAGCTGTGTGCTTGTGTCCAGTCAGTAGGTTTCCCTTGTGATGTAATGACAGTGTCATCTGTTTGTAACAGTTTATATGATTTCACTATACATGACAACATTTATAAATAATGTACATAAATGTATACCCTTTATATTATAAGCACATCTATAGTTTGTATATTGTAAATAGATGATGTTTAGTCTGATGATTAAAAGTGTAATAATTTTTAAAACTGCTTTTTAAAAGCCAGTTTATGTCTTTATTTTCAATATTCTCAGTATCGAGTACATTGCTGGCAGTTAATGTACTGTAAACGATGTTCTAATAAAAATGAATAATATTCATTTTGTGATTCTGTCTGCTGTTTCACACGCACTGGAGTCATGTGAGTTTATCCATTAAACAGCGGCGAGATTAAACAGATAATGGTCTTAAATAATGGTCTTAAATAATGGTCTTAAAGCAGCAGTTCCTTAAAATGTTCACATGGTTTGTTTTCCTGTTTGAGGAAATTACACTGATTACATCTCCCCTAAAAGAGCTAGTCTGCAGTATTGGAGCAAACACGTTTGTTTATACTAACCCCTCAAAAACTAAAGACAAAAGCCTGTACTTTAATATACAGTGGGGTCCAAACTGTCATTGAATGTAATCAGTAATAAGAATCATTTCTGAACCTTTTAGTATTAATGTCTGTTTTTACATGCACACATTTTCTTATGTTGAACACTAACATTAAGCTGATGCTGCGGGTTTATCTTTATTACAGGTGCAGCATCAACACAGGGTTAGTGTTAGTTAGGGTTAGTTAAAATGATAATCTTGAATTTCACTGAAAAGACAAAGACTTGAAAAGACTCTGATCAGCAAATGACGACAGAGTTTTGTTTTGGCTCATGGGGGCAGTATAAAAACATGGAAATATCTCTCGTTTTCTTTCACGGTTTTTCACTTCGCTTTTACTATCTATCTATCTATCTATCTATCTATCTAT
>JAZGTH010000008.1:12160000-12180000 GCA_036877525.1 Chromobotia macracanthus
TTATTTAAGAGTTAGCCAATTTAAAGAGCTCTCTGTTTTCTTAAAGAATAGTTCACTCAATACAAAACAAAAACTAAGATAAAAAAGATTACTGTCCTTTTTCCATATATTTAATTGACCTGAGTAAGTGCCAGTGAGCCACACAAATTACAAAAAGCACCATGAATTAATCCATACAACTCATAAACTCTATTGCACATTTTCTAAAGCCATTTGATAGCTTTTTCTGAGCAACAGACAGAAATGCTTTATTAGAAATATCTGTCTCCAGTATAGCTCTGAAGTATCACTTCTGTCTGCGTCCCTTGAAATATTGCATTAAATCTGACATTAGATGTCATTGGCTTTTGTGTGTCACATGACCAATCACCATTACAGTCAATCCTTTCAATGCAGCTTGCCTGTCTATATCGCAACAAATGCAAACACGAATGACACAATGTGCATTTGTGAACTGTCATGTTATTTTTTGTGACTGGTCCTTGGGCAGTTTTTTGTCTAGCAGAGTAGGTTGATCAAACCCATTGTGTGCATGTGTGTGAGACTGAGACGGTGTTTGGACAATTTGTTTAGATTTTATTCACACACTCCCACAAATACAGACCCGTTCTTTCCACACGGATGGGAGAAAACAATGGTGTTGATGATAACACGTTGTACAGACAAGCAGTCTCTCGCAAAGCCTTCTGGGATTTCTCTTCTAGCCTCTTCTATTCTCTTCACAACTGATTTGATTAAACTCTTCCAACTTGTTATTCACTGCTTTCATTGAAAAGTAGGGTAGGCAATTTCGGAGAGGGAAGTATAAGATCCCACCCTCCCTTCAGAGTGCTCTCAAAAGTGATGCCTGCTCTAAAGGTGCGTGGAGGTATGCAAATACATCATTTGACGAGCAAGTGGGACATCCTGTTATTGCATTCGGGCCGAATGCAGTGGTTGGAACAACAAGTTATGGTCCTGTGCCTTTCTCAAACACTATACAAATATATTTATAACACTTTACGTAGTGATTGCTATCAGAACGTGAAGGAATGTTCAGCCAGCAGAACAAAAATGTTTATGGAACAAACTGCCTACCCTGCCTGTAAGTCTGTTGAGAGTCGAAAGCTGCCATGTGTGATAATAATCTGACTCCATTTTACACCAGTACAGAGTTCTGTCTCTCTCTGGCCTGCTCATCTTGCCAGATTGCTCTTAGACTAATAAGATGACTAAAAGATGGTGGAAAGATGTTGGATATTTCACTTGCTTTTAAATGGAGCTGAAACATGTTGTGTATGCTTTTAAACACGTGAGCTGCACACACACAACTCTGTTATTCTGTGAGTGAACGATTGCACTGAGTGTCTGTCCGCCTGCCCACTTCACCAAACTTGTTTTGCCTGTGAGGAGACATGGTGAGAGCAAGAACTTTGTGTTTACTCATTCTGACCCATAAGGACCAGCGACGTGCATCTAGTGTAAACTCCAGTGACTGGGAAACTGCAGTTTGAAAGAACATCTTTATGTGCATTTGTTGCCAGAGGTTGCTCAAATGCATCTTCAGGCGTTCATAACCTCTTACATCACCAGGAAGGTCAAATGTGACCTCTTTAGGTTTACACTAACTGGCTTGTCACAGGAAATAGCTGACCCTTAGAAATGACATTTCTTAATGTTCAAGCTTCTCTTATGCAGTACGTGTAACGTGTGACTGAAGCGGGGCTTCTTCTTTAGTGGTCTTGTAGGCTAACAACATGTCTCTCTCAGCTTAAAGAAACAGGATCTTTAGAAAAGCATGAACAGAGCTGGTGTTTGGTTTGTAGATCTGGAGGGTATTTATTGGTTTTGTTCTGTATTACTGCTTTTCTTAACTGTATTGCTTTCAATGTCATTGTAATTTTTTACCAAAATGTAACTCTGTCTCTAATTATTTTTTTCTGCTGACATCATTTAGGCCACTTTTTGATAGATTAAAAATGATCACATTTGTTTTTATTTGTCAGTTTTTATGTTACAGGTTACAGCTTTTGTCAATTTCCTTTATGAAAACCAAAACAAAGATTATTGTAATATTAGGGGTTAATTTATTAGTTTATTATATAAAGTAGACTGTCATCTCTTATCACTAATGCCAGATTATGATGCATCATTTGATTGTTTGCCTTTGTGACAAATATTACATTTTGTTGACACAGTGCCCGCCCAATAGAGGCCTGTCACAGCTTGATGTTAGTCAGTGATTTCTGTCTGCTGGTTCATTAAACCGGTCTGTCTTCTACACAGTTATGCAGAGAGAGAGAGAGAAAGACACAGTGTGTTGATGCTGCACTGGCAGGTCTTTGTTCTCGAGTCTGTGAGGTTTGTGAAGATGGTGCCAGCCGCGGGGGAGAGGAAAGATCAGCCAACTCTGTCTCTGAGGTGCAGGGTGGAGGGAGTGAAAATGAAAACCCTGAAACTCCCATTTCCTTTTCAGCCTATTGCTCGCCCTCGCTCGCCCACTAATCTCTGCGCCCGTGCTTACACAGCTTTGCACAAATACAGGACGTTCATTAGAGGAAACACATACGTCAGGGTCTTCAGTGAAGCTTGAGCCTATTCCTGAGTGTTTAGAAGTGAAGTATGCATCACCACATTCTCTTAAACTCATGTGTTTGTGTGGCCTGTGATGGTAATATTGGAATTGCAGGGCCGTGTGGCCAGGCTGTGTCTGATTGTTTAGACAGTGAGCCCTGCCCCGTAGCCACTGTTGAACCCTAATTGGTCAAATGTCTTTCTTTTCACTTTTGATCTATCGGCTGCTTGACAAACACAGCTTGTGCCTTCATCCCTCACTTGGCTCTTGTCTCCTCATTTGGTCAGTTGAGCTGTTCGTATTGCTTTTCATTATCGTGGAGAGGCTGGAGCTCATATGTAAGGCCACTAACAGTAGCTTGTGCTCCCAGGTCTGTTATTTTTGGTGGCATGCAGTGGTTTATGTTTGGAGCTCACATAAAACTCACAGCCATATATAGAGTCATTTTATTGCGTTCTTAGCCACAGAAACTGTTTTCTCTTTCTTAACTCTTGTTTTAAAAACTGCTGCTGGTGGAGGCATGATGTCATTTCCTGTTCCGTTCCCAAACCACTTCCTCTTTTGGCGAGTTTCAGTCAGTAAGACAGAGGCTGGTTCTGCCCCTTTGTTCACTTGATTCAGGAAACTAACACACCCATCCTGTTGAATGCTTCTCACTTTTGCAGGGGCAAATTGTCGACACAGCTCTTCATAACTGCATAACTGCCCCACTTTTGCCCTGCAAAGTAAAAGCTTCCACAATTTAAAGCCATTAGGGCAAATCTGCTGCTAGCTATCACTGTCTAACTTACTAACTTTGATGTTAATAATAAAAGCCAGTTTACAGACTATATAGTTAACTAACTTACTAACTAAGCTAACTTTATTGTTATTGTCATTCAGATGTCAATATTGGACTGCAAGAAATGAATCTTGTCATAAAGGGTTGGTTCCGCAGGCAATTTGAAATTGGCAGTACAGATCAGTAAATTGGTTACATTTTCTATGATTTGTGTTTGATTTTAAAGTACTGAAAGCAGAAATGTTATTGGGAAGTTAGCGAACATCTCAAAGT
Source organism: Chromobotia macracanthus (assembly GCA_036877525.1). NCBI lineage: Eukaryota > Metazoa > Chordata > Actinopteri > Cypriniformes > Botiidae > Chromobotia > Chromobotia macracanthus. Next base: position 12,163,609 of record JAZGTH010000008.1, read on the forward strand.
TTTGACCACTTCTCCCTTCCGTCTGTATTTGAGTACATCACATGGCCATTAGTGCAGCAGACACCACCGTCTGTATATGAAGACTCATCTGTGGTTACTCTGTCTGTCTGTCTGTTTATCAGATTTTACCATCAGAGGTGCTTGAGCAGACGTCTGTGTGTGTGTGTGTGTACAGCTCTATAAAGCTTTAGATTACTGTCTTGATTACTGTTTGTGAATTACAGTACAGTACATGCACTAATACATAATGTATGACCACATCAGTATTTGGATCTGAGGTTGTACTGTAGTCTGGCCTGTAGAATTTAATGTTTGGTCATGCCGGTTTCAAATATGATGGATTATATGCAGAAATATAAATAGCTTATAAGGAGGAGCTCTCAGTAATAGATATTTGTTAGAATGGATTTTGCAGTTGTATTTGTGTACTACAGTTTTGTTTGAAGCTGAGCTGAAGTCTTTGGTTCAGCGTGACGCTTCTGCAGGTGCCAGGAAAAGAGGAAACGCTTACAATGTTTTACGAGGCTCCTGCAGATTTATTTGCATGTGCAGACTTTTTCACTTTTCATGTGCAGAACTTTTCACAAGAAAAGCTTCTATGAGAAAGATTGCAGTGCTATTGCCTTTGTATCTGATAAGCCTGGCCCAGTAATGCTCCAGAGAGCTGTTACACGCACACACACACACACACACACGCACGCAAACACACACACACGCAAACACACTAAAACACACACACAACAACACGCACACGCAAACACACATGCAAACCCACACACACACACGCACACGCGCAAACACACATGCAAATAGGACTTTCCCAAACCCCCATATAAACATATAAAGAGCTGGAGATGGGCTTGTCTTTGGTAAATAACATTAACTCTAAACTCTGCTCTCACCTGTGCTGTGGTTAATTAGTGGTTCTTGCTGAAGTAGTTTTGCTCATATTTTAGATAACTTGCAGTACATCTGCTCCCTTCCTAACACGGTTTATTTCCTCATAATGACTTCACAGCATATGGGGGACAAGATTTCTTGGAATGTAATGAAAATTGATGCTGCGTACAATTTTTCTGTGTCTTCTGTATTTTAACTTCTTTTAGATTTACAGTCTAAACAGTACAGTCCCACCTCAGGTCTCTTATGCAGCTCTACAAGACTGATATAACTGTCTGTTTGAGAGACTCTTCTACGTCTCGAGCTGGAGTGGACAGTGATCACAGTTTTTCTTCAGTGTTATCAGAAATAACAGACAGACTGCTGCAAAGACTTCTGCAGGTGTACCCTGTCTTTCCTGACATCCACCACTTCCTGCTTTCAACTTCCTGCTTTGATCCACCAGCAGACAGCCGAAGAACCACAGCAGTCTCATCTCACTCCGACCATGACTCTTGGGTTTGATTATTTTTTGGGGATGTGTAGGTGATGGATGTGAAAGCCTCAGTTTCGGCTGTATGGATCAGTGGCCTGTTATTGCTGACGTTCGTGGTTGTCATCAGCTAAGAGGTGATTAGAGGATGGAGTAAGAAAGAACTTCAGCGAAATGAAGGGAAAATCCTTCAGTATTTGAATAGACAGGGATGCATGAGGAAGAAAAACTTCCTAAAACTGATAAAGACGGTACTTCCCAAGGTGCTTCCCAAGGACTGTATGACAAATGAGAGATTGATGAATAGTAAGCTTCACTTCACAAACAGCACCATTGTTTAGACAGTTTATAGCTTACATAGTTTTCACTTTGATTCATTTTCACACTTAAGTGTCACGTGCGAACCAAATGTAACAACAGTCTGTAGCTTGTGTGCCTTTCATGTTTTAAATCTATGACAGAAATCTTCAGATCGTAGCCAAGTTATGTCAGAATGACATTGTTACTTGAAATTGTCGCGTCAGTAAGGAGGAAAAAGATCTTGTACTTGACACACAGAGTCTGTGAGTAATGTAAAAGTGTACACCATAGCATCAACAACAGAACGAAAACTGTGAGTCTTTCAGAGCACTTGACCTGACTGATGTAAGCCCAACATTATCACTTTACACATGCTTCAGAAAGATAGCGAGACCTGCCTTTCCTGGCAGGCGAGACAGTGCAGTAAAAAAGAAAAGAGAGGGATTTCAGTGGGAGACGAGAGCTGAACGAGGAGGAGAGAGTGTGTTTGGGCATTGGAAAGGGTGCAGGACGCAGCTGGGATTGGGCCGCAGTACTGAGGGCTTTGTGAGTTGTAATTATGTCTCACTCCACAGGCCTGTAGTTTTGTGCTTTGCGCAGAAAGACTCTTTGTGGGGTAGCAAAACGTGAGCAGACTGTGAAAACCAGAGGGAGGGAGGGAGGCAGCCCTTAAGAGTCCACCCACATAATGAGAGAGAAAGTAAAAGGTAATACAGCAAAGCACAACCTCCCAAAGACTTTAGAAACAGTCTGAACTCCACTGTGCCTTCTCAGCTTCATGCATTTGTGCTCTACAGTCCCAGTGAATCTGCCATCACGTTGACCTGCAGTTCTGCCTCACATGACAGTGAATTTATGGCACTTCATAAAGTTCTCCTAAAAACAGTGTTGTTTGCCGCTGTACCTTTGAACAGACTGTGTGTCCATCGCCGCTGGGCTAATCATTAGCTCAGGGCAGCTGTGTTTCACACCAGCGCAGCAGCAGGAGATGGCCACATGGAGGTCGATAATGGCAGGAAATACAGACACCTGATTGTGAGAGCTCTGGGGGAGTGAGACAAGTGTGAGAGAGGGAGATGGTGAGAAGGCAGTGGTAAAGTTTTCAGCACTAGTCTGTGAAGAAGAGGGCTGTGTGTGTTTACACCTTTCAGTATGTTTTCCACTACATTTTCGTCTACCAGTGCAAGTCTTGTGTATTATAATACCATCACTGCTGTCACTTTAAATTGTTTTACTTTGTGTGCAGAGGCGCACTGTTACTTTCAGTGGGATTTACAGTTTACAGTTGTGTGGCGGATAATAAATCGAGGGGAAAATGAGACGTATCCAGGGACCAGAATATCAGAAAGATAGAAGGTGTGCTTTTTGTGACCTGGGGAATTGTAAGCAACTGCATAGCTGCACCCTGGTGACCACCCACAACACCATAACAATGTAAGTTTTAATGCTGAGTTTCGCTTGCGTGAGCAATGCTTGCTTTTTTAATTTGTTTTAGTAAAGGTAAACTATTAACTCCACCAAACATGGAGGTTAGTTTCAGTGAATGAATTGTATATTTAGCAATCTGCTTGGTTGATTTATCATTGCTGAAATAATAGCGCGTCTTGTGTGTTGCGTTATTGAGTGAGTATATGTGCTGAATGTGTGGTTGTCTGCTAGAAAAGGAGTAGGTCACAGGGTCATGTTAAAGACTGAGTTTTAGCCCTCCTGGTGTTGTGTTGTGTGCGTGTACATTGAATCACAACACTTTAACCTTAAACAGTTCAGGTTTCCAGCACTCTCGTGCCGGTCATAAAATGGCTCTTTATTCCAGACAGCCCGACACATTTTCCCTCTGGAATAGACACGGCTCTCCTCTTACATCCCGTTTAATCAAGTTTTCCTGCCTCTACTCTCTAATTCTTCACATTTCTTGCTTTGCTTTTCAGTACATGCAATATTGTGAATGAACTCCATATTTTTCTGGTGGATTTCATGAAATTTATTGCCATTCATTAAATTAATAACCTTAAAAGTCACAGATTGGAGAAAAGCCCATCAACTAACCCACACGTTTTTGCTCCATAACTCGTAAAACAAAACCTTCTTGGCACATGTATGTCTTAAAACCCGGTAGTTAATGTAGTAACAGTTTTGACCGTTTCTGGATGTAATCTGTAACTGATTCAAACCTGTAACGTTATTGAACTTGTGATTTCATTATCACAAGAATCACAATTATCTTTATCAATTCATTATCGCAAGAATCAAGTCATAAGAGTCATTCATTCTCAATGCAGATTGCACCGGCGCTGTATGTTTGCTTTGGCTTACAGGCAGCAAACACAAAGCAATAGAAATATTTATTATCGGGTATGTGTGATTTATATATTTATTTTGAGAAGTGAACGTGGGTAAGGTGAAATATCTTTTATTGTGCCATCGTAAATTTGCTCTCACTGGGGTTTATTTTGAATTGGAAGATGTTCCGCAGTGAGTTTCACTTATTGTATTTGCAGTAAGTGTGATTGCTGCTCACTGATGCCAGAAAAGATGACACGTTCGTCATCTGTTGCAACATTAAATCAGGTCGTCTACAACCTTAAAAATAGCCCCAGCTATTAGTTTTCAAATTCCTTATTTGCTTTTTCATTTCCTTTCCGATAAGTCTGTGTTTTTAGCTGCATTCCCTGTATTGCTGTAATTTACTTGATGCCCTCATACCGTTTCCTGCCCTGGATTGCGAATTTGGTGATGTTCTTTCTCACTTAAGCTCCTTTTAGTCTTTCTTTTTGAGGACTGGAATTTCAATCGGCCACACACAGAGAATCACACCTCAAACCCACAGAACTCCCTCTTGAAATGAGTTTTCCCAGCCTTCGCTTTGTAACCATGGATACCGTTAGAGGAAAACCGCCTCAAAGGGCCTGTCGGCACAGAACTTCCATTAAAAGAAATGAATTAGCAGTTGAAAACTTAAACGAGATTGCAAAAAGCACAGCTTGTTTTTTCTGTAAGTTATGCCTTGAATTCTAGTGGATGTTAATTAATACCTAGAAAACATTGGTAAAGAGATTCAATTCTTTTTGAATTCATATGGAGTATAAGAGATGTTAACCACATTCATGCCAGTTTTTGTTTTTTCTGATACAGTCATACACATGAGTGTGGATGCTATTTTCAACTTTTTACACCCAGTGTTTTTGAACAATAGGCAGTGCATCTATTCACCGCTCTTTACTTGGGTGAATTTCATTTGTATTCCTCTGCAAAACGTAAAACGTATAATTTAAATGGCAAAGAAATGAATGTGCATTTTTGGTGTTGTGGATCGAGCAGAAAGCTAGGGATCCAGCCTCAAACTCCTTAAGTAACTCCTGAAGTCAAATGTCTGTCTCGCTTTTGTCCTTCAGGTAGGCACTCTCAGGTTGCTCTGCTTTTTAAAGCTTGAGGTTAAGTAAAGGTGTCTGTCTAAATGTATCAGGCCCCTACTTCTCTGAAGTGAGTTCTCCAGCACTGACTGACAGTGTAAGTCAACTGTTTCAGCTTTGTACTCTTAGGACGAGCCCTACACTCAAGCTTTCGGTTGAATCAAGGGTGCGTGTGGTTATCAGAACTTCACCTGTTGGACAAAAGGTTGTGGAGATGTTGGTCTTTATTATGATCTGTATTTAATGTAGTGAAAACAGCAATGTAGTGTGGATATTCTGTGATACGCTGGCTGGTATTCAGAACAGGAAGGGTTGGGTGGAACCCTCACTCTAACTTCCTGTTAGACAGGAAGTAGGTTTGAGTAGTGACAGTTTCACCCCAGCAGTGATCCAAAGCAAATATCTCTCCGCAAGCCTCAGCCGTGATGAATGAATGGACAGACTGTATTTTTCCCATCAAACAGAAGAACACACTATGCTAGAAGTTCCTTCTTTAGTTTCTGCCCGTGAGGAGATGCAGAGTTTGTCTTTTGCTTTTTAAGTTCATTGTAAATTAGCAGAAGATAAGGACTGTTTGTTTCTCCAGTAATATCAATTCAACAGACTAACACAGAACAAAGCCATGCCTGTTGGGATTATCACCCCGATCTTGCTTTGGTTTCTGAGGAACTGTAGTTGTGACACCAGCCCTTACCCTGAGAAGCTGTAGTCAAATGTGCAAGTTTTGGCCTTGTGTAGATCACTGTTTAGCTTGTTGGCAGGAAGTGCTTCAGTTTGGCAACGTTTTGAGGAAACTCATGATTTGGAAAGCCATATTTATACAAGCCAGGGCCCGAAGAAAAAATCACAAAAGGCACGTAACATAGCGGTCATAACAAATAACTTTACGTTATCAGATATGAATTCAGTGCCAGCTACTGTAGCAGCAGGATTCCATATTTCCACCCACATATTTAGATTTTTCTGCCATTTGCTTCTTGTATAGGTGTATTTAGCTTGCAAGAACCTCTGTTTTAATTCTTTCTGCTTTTGTAAGCAGTTCTTGCTTGCGTGATTACCACTCAGGGCTGCTGAACATTTAGTGTGAAGTGACACTATTTTACACTTCATTAGACATGGGCCAAAATGACGTGTCTCAGATGGAATTAAAAGTCACCATTGTTTTGACTCCTCATTATCGGCACTGCTCCTGATTTATTGACCGAAGGGAATTCAGGAAATTGCATGCCTCCTTTCCTTTAGATTGGTGTGAAGCGCAGGTTGCCGATGTATGAATAAAAGATGTGAGCTGTTGCGGAAGCTCTGTGGAGACAGAGTGGGTGGCTTTTTAAAGCGTTTTGCTGGTCACGGTCTTTGACTCTCTAAAGGTTATCAGTGTCTATAGCTGACCCTCATGAGCAAAGCAGATGATGCAAAAGAGTCTTTTGTTGTTGACACCAATTTTCTGTCGACTCAGAGGTATTCTAAATTCTGCTTATTTTAAATGGTTTTAAATTACAGCAAGATAAAGTTGGAAGGTGGCATTTACCTAGACTTTGACTTTGTGTTATAGTATAAGCTGATGCTTTAGTGGCATCTTTTCTCTGAGTTTTAGTGACGCTGTGTTCTTTGACTCAAAACCTCAACTTCCCTTCAGCTCTGCCTCTCAGACTGGCACACCAAAACGCATGTCGTCGTCTTCTCGTAAGAACCTCAGTCTATGCCGAAGCTCTCCAGTGCAAAGTCACTTACGTTTGTTTGCTGCTCAGCACACCCGATGTTCTCCATGTAAGAGATTTAACTTGCTAACGGTCAGTGACCGTATCCACTTCTCTGTTTGTTGTGCCCTCAGACTCAAGCAGGTAGTTATGTTTTCACAACGAACGAGGACTGTGATAGAGATCGTTTGCTGAGGTAACTGCCGAGGACTGTGAGACCCAGAAAACTGAGCTTATCCATCTTGCAATCTTCTCACATACTGTGTTTTGTGTTTTACGTGCAGGACAACATCTCTGGCTAAACCGAGACCAGAGATGAAGCGTTGGAAACACCGTTGGGTCATTGCATCAAAATGTTGCAGAGTGTTCACCTCAAGACAATTGTAGACCGCCCTCCCAGCACCACGGTTTTTATTGCATTTATCTTCAGGGGCATCATAGTACAGATGGATACCACACTTCCAGCTTTCAAAGTGAAATCTTGCAAATTGCATCTTTTGGCTTTTAATGTTCTGTTTAAAATACGCTGTAATTGTTGTGTACGCATAATATTCGGTCAGTGCCAGCTTGTTTCCGTCAGACTGCCGTGACGTTTGTTTCAAAAGCAAACATGCTCGTTTATGCGCGTGACTGAGAGAAAAGCGGTGAGGGAGACAGAATACTGAAGAGCAAAGCATGGAATGCTGGGAAAAAAGAAGTTTGCAATAATGCAGCCTTTCACTAAAGTGTTGACTGTCGCCAGCTGTTTGAACATTCATGTGAGGTGAAACTCCTTCAGGCATCAAGCTGTGAAGTGTTTGGAGTTTCTAAACTACCTTCAACTGTTTCTTGCTGTTTTTTCACTGCACAAAGCAATAAGACTGCAATCATTTCCGGACACATTTTTTTTTATTATTAATAGTCTGACTTGATCTACAGCTGTGCTTTTTCATCAGTGCAGTTTTGGTTGGTTATGGCTGCCACTTGAATGAGAGATGAGAGTTAGAGCGACGTGTTGTTTTTGTTAAGGCTAAACTATAAAACTTCATTTCCACAGTCAAACGTAAAGCGATCTCTCCTCTTTCGTCCTGCTTGAAATTTTGATTTTGATTGGCCAGAAGTGCTGCATTAGTGAGGGAGGAGAGAGAGAGAGAGAGAGAGAGAGAGAGGAAGGAAAGGGAATGGAATTAACAAAAGGAAAGAAAAGCAGGGCTGAGAGCCATGCGAGGTTCAGGGGAAGGCTGTCTGAAACAATGGCATCTCTGTTAGCTCTTCGGGGGAAATCGCTCCGTATTCCTGCTGCGTGTTGCCAGGCCTCTTCACCAAACCGTTCTGCAGGTGCTGATAACACAGCCCCATCACACTTATCTGAGGTCACTTACATGTTTTATCTTGTCGCTCTGAGGATTGGGTGTCAGGTCAGAAAGGCTGATCATGGATCAGGGTGCAAGTCCCAGCAAATACATTGTTGTATTAAAAGCCTGTTGTAGGCTTTTGCATCATGTTTGGTATTTTGAATACTCATAATAATGAACATCCTTTTTTGTTTTTACATTTTTTTACTGTAAAAAAGTTCTTACACTATATCATTAATTAATTGTGCCCCTCATTTACATTTGTTATTTTACAAGCCTTTTTTGTATAACGCTCCTTTAAGGTTTGTGTTACCTGAGAATGGAACCTGTGATGTTGGAGTTGCTAGCACAAAAGAACTTTGTGTGTTTTGTGTGAACACTATGTGTCCCAGAAAGAAAACGTCTCAAATAATGTGTACTGAGGAGCAGAAGATGAGATGGGTTTGCAGCTGGCAGTTTACCTCACTTTTAGCTCATTTGTTTTTAACTAGCAGCTTTAATCGGGATGAGCACTTCACTCTAACTGCTAACTGATGAAACTAATATACCTGTTCCTCAGAGACATCTGATGTCTTTCTCCCTGCATGGCCAGAGGGTCCCTGTGCTGGTTAACAGTCCTAAACTTGTCAGCCCTTTGGCTTCTGACATGACCCAGACTGACGGCCTTCAGAGGTCATTCAGTTCACTTCGTCATAACTCGAGAGAGATCAGATATCATGACCCGCAGGTCTGTCTTTCAGCACTGCTTTCAGTCTTTAGGAAAGGTAGATGGTGTGTTGGTTAATGTGATATAACATCTGAGCCAAGACATGGTATTCTTTTACAAGTAAATACTTGAAGATGTGCTTTAGGAGTACGCCACGTGTAATAAATGAATTCTGTAGGATGTGTAGTAAAACATCCTCTTCCTCCTCCTCACTTCCTGTTTATTTTTTTAATTTGGCTTGTCAGAGGTTACCATGGCAACACAAGTGGAGCTACATTTCCTGTAAGCGCATGGTCAAACGTTTCGTTTTTTCTAAAAACTCTGAAAATGGCTAAAATAGCCTGTTTGTACTCAGTCCTTTAAAACATCAATACAAGCTTAAAAAAGCAGGAAAAACCAGGAAGTATTGATGCATTGGCTGGTTTGTTGCAACATATTGTTCACAAACTGGCGTGTGCAAATGACCATGCTGGTTTAGTTAGCTTGATGCTATTCCAGATATACCAACATTTCTTCTCAAAGTTTCTGATTTCCTGTACCCATCGAGCACAGACCCTTGAGCGAGAGCGGCTCTGTTCCCAGATCAGTGCTGTTCTCTCTGTAGTATTGGCACGTTATTATGACCTGCCAGGAGGAATGTTTTTAAAAGCCTCACTGTAGACTGGACGTGACAACTCATTTGTCAATACTGAGACGTGAATAATTAACCTTGAGACAGATGACAGCTGCTAGAGGCTTTTTAAACTGCAGCATCTCAATTTTTACCAAACTTATATAAAGTGATAATGTACATTCAGCAAGATAAATCCCTGCAGGGTGGTTCAGAGTTTCTTCATCACTCTGTTTGGTTTATTTTGTAATAATATTCAGCTGACTACACATTATCTTGATTTTTACACTATTGATTTTCATTTATTTTATTAGATGAAAGAGGCTGCAAAACAATACAGGGAATGTACAGCTAAATAATCAGTTGTGTATCAGCTGTCATTAGACACAATTATTTGACCACAATCCAGAATAAAGTGGTTCAGAAAGCCACGTTATGAGTTATGATGAATGTAACGCATTGTATGCAAATGTAGTGTGATATTTATATTTCCTGTATCACTTCAGAGTGTTTAGAAAGTGTGCGCTTGTGAGCACACTGTTAATATTTGAAGACAAAAGCTACTGAAGGCATTAAAAAGTCTTTAACTTTGGCTAAAGGACAAATGACTTTAATAAAATGAGTTTGAGTTCAGTCTGCAGTCCTAACTCAATTCCTGCAGCAAATTACATTTTAAATTAGAAGTGGGGGGTCGATACCGTGTAATGTTGCAATATGTTTTGCAAACCTGTTTTGCCTCTGTATTGAATACGTTAGATTATCAATACTAAAGTAATTGTTTTTAACATTTTTGCATGTTTTGGTCATTTTAATCATAAGCATTAGTTGTAAAGTTTATTACACAGTACGAAAGATGAACTGTCAAACTTTTTGTTTATTTGCACATGTAGATTTACACATTTAGATTAGATTGCTTCTGAATTAATGTTGGACTTTACATTTTTGCAGAAGGAAAAATGTAAAGTTGTGATTCAGTTTGGAAGTGATTAGTCACAAGAGAATCAGTCACAAGATCTTATGGTTACTTTGCACAAGAGTTCATCTTTTACCACATTCATAACATGGATTGCTTTTATCATTAATGTCAGACTCTCTTGTGTTTGTTTTGGAAAAACAATCCTTTATTTAACTGCTTCATGGTAAACACTGGTTCCTTAACATTTTCCACCCAGCTGTGTAAATTTGATGTTGCTTGGTTTTCTCGCCGCTCCTGGTGATAATGGAAATGAGCTTCTCAGCTCATCTGCTAAGACTTATGTCACCATTAAACGAGACCAATATACCAGTTTCCTGAAAACCCCATTTTACTTCTGCTCGCTTGTCTCTCTTCTCATCATCTGCTATTAGATGTTAATCCGAAAAATTTGATCAGCGTTGCATTAAAATTTGTGCCATGTGATTGAAATACCACTTGTTTCTTCAGTTGCTAACCTTAGTAAAGGAAGAGGTGTTAATAACCACAGGTTAGACCATCAATAAACTGTTTGTGTGTTGATAATACCATTTTTAGAGGATGTTGAATATGCATGTGTTAAAAATTTGCTATTTTGTGAGAGCGGCAGGATTGGTTAGCTTAATATAAGTGGGAGGGGCTTTCATGCTTTCTTTTTTAATCAGGCAAAAAAAGACACTATTAAAGGATAATATAGTTATAGTCAATTTTGTCCGTGTATTTTGAGAGTTATTTCAGATTTCAGGAATTCAGATTTTCCTACACTGCTGAGGCTTTGCGAGCTATCAGCTGTCATCCATTTGTATCTGAAGAGCCGGAGTCTGGACTCCGGGTCTGGATATTATCAGCCCTTGAGTCAGAGATTTCTTTGAAGTCCAGTTTCGTTGGTAGAGATGGAAAGCAGATATTTTCACCCTGTTGAGTAAGGAGCAGCGCATGCCTTTTCTAAACTATCGCCTGTGTATATTTGCTATGGCAGCATAAGAAGGGGTTAATTAAATATGTTCTTGGTTTTGGAGTATGCATGCATGTATGTTTTGTTGTCCAGTAAAATTGTTTAAACATTATTAAAGCTGAATTTAAATTCAGAAAATATATTTTATTCATGTTATTGGCATAAATTTGCCAATCCTAAATAAGAAAACATACACGTTTTCATACAAGTAATATAATAAATAAAATATTTAGTCAATTATGAATTGATTTGATTGAAAAGTGATCTTTCTATGACAGATGCTTGGAGGGGAGGGGCCTTATGACATCATTCAAAGAAGTCATTTCATACGTGGAGCAAGTTAATACGTTCTGATAAAAGATCATCTAGACAAACGTGCTTGTCTTCAGAATAACTTGCTGTGATGAATCTCTTACAATAAGACCAAATTCCAGCCGTTATCACAGAGTATTCATGAATTTCAATAACAGCTCAATCAGACCCACAGAGTATATGTTACAGTGGTATGTGTCCTCCAGCATGTCTGAGATGATCAGGAGTCATCTGTCACGAGTATTCTGATGTAATGAAAGCTGGTTTGAAACAGGTTCAGTTGAATGTCACTTGAAACAGAATTGGCTCCAATCCGGATCATTAGGGATATTTTGGCATGTGTGGCTGTCTGGACTGGAGTTGTTCTGTTTCAAGCTTGAAGGCAATCTAGAGTGCAGAAAGACTTCCTGTTTTGATTGATAGCCTTTCTTCTGGTGTTAATTATCAAATGCATTGCTGTGTGTGTGTGTGTCTGTGTGCAATTAAACACACTTTATTGGTTGCTCGTTTACCCACCTTGTGCCAAAACAGCACAATAATCTTTAGCCACCACACATTTAACACAGAATTCCCCCGTTTTCTTCTGTCTGCACTATTTCACATGAGCTGGCAAGAGGGTGTATAACAAAAATTCAGCTGTCTGCTGTTGGTTGTTGAGGGGCATATCTCTCTCCTGCTGAGTTATAATGATATTTTAGTAATGTATTGCCTGGCATGGGGTAGCAGAGTAACTGTATTAAGCTTTGCTCTGGCTTGAGCTGGAATCCGACACAGGCCTGTCAGAGAGTCACTGCGCTGGCTACTTCACAAGCGTGGCTGTTTCTAAAAGCTAAAATTAATACTCAACTAATTTTTAAAGAACCTGATGCAGGTTCGAAAACGTACTGTTTCTCTACAGCATTTCCCATCAGTAATTTAACATCTCCTTTTTCAAATAAATCAAGTTAAGCATTAACCCATCGCCACCGTCAGCTAACATTCCTGCAGCAGCATTCCCTAACAGAGGAAAACTCGGAGCCAAACTCCAGCTGTGCACATTTCCAGGTTTCGCAAGTGCATGTCTGGTTTCCTCATACATACATTCTATTGTAAGAGTATATTATCGTTACTATTATCGGTACTGTTGTGCCGTTGTATACTTGTATACGTTGTATACTTGTATACTTTTGTACAAGCGACTTGCACTGCACGCTTAATGTGTTTAATCAGTTTGCGTGTTTTCTGAGGTTGGACCCCTTGATCTATGAGCTACAGGAAAACTCTGGACAGTTAAGCACTCTCATTCATTTGTCGGCTGTTTGTTATAGCCGTGGAATTAAGGAGGCATTTCCTGTTTGTGCAGTTAATGAAAGCAGCCCGTTTAATCTGCCCATCAGCACATTCTCAGATGAAGAAAAATGTCAGAGTTCACACGAGCGATTGATTTTTACATGCTTAAAATGTCAGGCGTGTGCACACACCGCTCTCTTTGTGTCTGTTTGATAAACACGCACACGCATGCACACACAGCTGGCACACCGCCTGGTTCTGCTTGCAGTCAGATCCGCAGTGAGATTGTGTTGAACTCTCAAACTCCTCCTTTGTTTGTGTTTGTTTGTCATCATTCATCTCACAGGCTTTACTGGGCATGACCAAAACTAAGACTATTAAAAACTCATTGTTTCATTAAAATGACTTTGTGAAATTTACATATTCAAACCTAGAAGCTGTTTGTCTTTACTGTCCTGACGGGTCTGTTTAGTTCTGATGAAGTCTGTTTCACGTTGTGGTTTATTCTGGCCAGGAGCCCATTTATACATCATCTGTGTGACGTGCAGCGTCCAGCAGTGATCACTGACACACAGGCCAGCTGATTCACGGGCTGATATTTGGCCATTCTGCTGGTCTATGAATAGACTGATAACTGCCCGCATAAGAGATAAAAGAGCTGGTCTTTCCACTTTCTCATTTCTTAAAATATGCTGAACACCTTGTCAGTGGAAAATTACATTTGTGTAAATATTGTGTAAGAGAAATTCGGCAGTTGTGTTATCTGTTAATCAAATGTTTCTCAGCAGACTGATTAAAAACCTTTGCACTCAGACTCGTGTGAAACCAGCCAGTCAGATCTGCATGTCGTGGCTTGTCGTTTGCTGCTTGTGAGGGGGGAATGTGTGTATATTAATGCAGACTAGTTTAATGTAAGTGTTTCTTTGACGGTTATAAAGCTTCAGATGCGGCTGATGAGTTTTGTGTGTTTTGTTTTATATACGAGGATTTCTTCAGATGATTAATGAGAGCTGGAGAGCTCAGGAGAGATCTGCTGTCTGCCAGGAGACTTCAAGGCCTTGAGGCTGATGCTTGCTTTCTTTGACACACACACACACACACACACACACTATCTCTCTCTCTCACTCTTTTGCACAGTCTCACACACACTTTTTTTTTATCTCACACACACTTTCTCTCTCATACACACACAGTCACACACAAACACAGTCCTCTGTCCTTCTGCTGCCTGTCTGGATTAATGAGACCAGTGTCGTGCTCTGTCCTACCACACACACACACACACACACACACGGTTATTCACTAGGGCCAGAAGGCAGGTGTTTAATAGATATTACCCAACACACAGCCTTTATTTACATCAGCACCTCTCAGTAGAGCTGTTACAGTCATTAGCCAACACTGTTCTTCTCTAATGAAAGATCTCATGGGCCAGCAGGAGACACAGATGCTGTGGAATCAAACAGAACGCTGAAGAAATCTTAAATCTGAAGCATGAACTATTTATTTCCTCTTCTCAGTCTTCTCTCTTTATTGTTGTTCTTTTATTGAGTGTCAAGGCACAAGGGCTGAGATTCGGATAAGCGCACGTGGTGAAGTGAGCGCATGATCACAGGTCATGAGAATGACCGTCACACTTCTGGTAAACTGATCTCAGGTCAGAACTGCCTCCTGCCGTCCTGCATCACGCCTCTTAGACTTCATTTACTCAGTCATCTCTTCTGTCTTTGGTGTGTTGTGAAGTTTGTGTGAGGTGTCGTTTCACACCCTTGACTCTCAGCTCATGACAGACACAGGCTCTTATTTATTACTCTTTTATTTATTGTAAAGTGTCTTTGCCTTTATTACTGCCTTCTTCAAGAAGTAGGTTCTTCAAACTGTTTGCAGTGAAAATTGAATTCGTGCCTTTTTTTTATTAGTGATGTTTTGCCAAGGAGCAGAGCAAAAAATGCACCCAGGTTACCATCTACTACAACACTTTTGCACACTTTTACTTTTGCACAGGCAAACGGTGCTGACATTTTTACATGTTTTCTCTGCTCTCTCAAACTTTCTGTTGTTCTCTTTCTCTGTCTTTTCTTTAGGGAGATTTATTGCGTTCTTCTGCCTTTGACTGCTTCTGGCACCGTTTTCATGTCATTTCCGTTTTATTTTGTTCTGACACCTTCTTCCAGTGGGGCCAGCAGTGTTATTAGTAAACACAGCTTGAGTAGATGTCAGAGGTTTTCACATTCCTCTCTTGTGTGTCTTCTGAAATGATTCAAGATCCAGTAGCCATCTTTTCTTTAAACGTCATATTTCAGAACATCGGGTTATCCCTCAGTGTCGCATCATCCTGTCAGCGTTTCGTTTATATTGAGTTATCCTGCTGGGGTTGAGGAGTAGATGCTTATGCTGATAGTCAAGTTTTTCCTGTGGAAACATGTCAAATATCCCAGCCCTCCTATATCCTAGGTCTCTTTCTCTCTCTCTCTCTCTCTCTCTCTCTCTCTCTCTCTCTGTCTGTATTAGAGGAAATGTTTCTGCTCAGACTGAGTTGGGATGTTCCTCCCCACCCACACTGTAAGCTTAACTTCTGCAGGATAAATTAACTTGTGTAGTCTCATCATATAGGGTCAGTGTCAGACTAAGTGACAGCAATGATCAGTCACATTTAAAATTAGCAAACATTACATTACAATGCATGACTGTTATACTCTGTAACATTTACTTAAGGCAGTATTTACTTAGGAACTACTTTCCATACTTAATAATATTAAATGATTAATATTAAAATGCTATAATAATTTAATTTCTTAATGTTTATATTACCATTACAC
Organism: Chromobotia macracanthus; assembly: GCA_036877525.1. NCBI lineage: Eukaryota > Metazoa > Chordata > Actinopteri > Cypriniformes > Botiidae > Chromobotia > Chromobotia macracanthus. The sequence continues at coordinate 12,179,345 of JAZGTH010000008.1, forward strand.
CTAATAAACAAAAGATGATTATATTTATGCTTAGTGCTGTACTAAGCCCAGCACCCTGCTGTTGTGACATCATTTCCTGCTTAACCTTATACAGTGTCTCAAGAAATGGTACTGGAGGAAAACTGGCCTGCATACAAGCTTATAGAAAAAAAATCAACTGGATATTTAAACATTACCCCATCTGAAGGCCTGTGATACCAGATCATGCTGGTGGAAGCAGAGCGAGCTAGCCAAGACAGACCACAGGCTCGGAACAAAGACAGAAGATCTGTGAATTATTCAAGAACCCAGAGGCGATTTTTCTTATTGTAATGAAAGCAGTCTGATTACAGCTTAATTTCTGCTGATGTGACACGCCACTTTAAACATTCAGGGCTGTAGTTGAATCTCTGAATGAATGTAGATGAGAAGGTTGTTAACACCTCTGTGTGAAGCTGTCTGTGTGGCTGCTTCTCTTCTGTGTAAAGTGAAGAGTTTTGAACTGATGGAAGCTGGGAGCATTAGAGGAGCGTGTGTGTGTTATTGTGTGTTATTGTGTGTTATTGTGTGTTATTGTGTGTGTTATTGTGTGTGTTATTGTGTGTGTTATTGTGTGTGTTATTGTGTGTGTGTGTGTTATTGTGTGTGTTATTGTGTGTGTTATTGTGTGTGTTATT
>JAZGTH010000008.1:12185000-12232500 GCA_036877525.1 Chromobotia macracanthus
AATAGGTTTTGATTTCCTGTCTGACAGTGAAGTGTGTGTACGAGTGTGTGTTTTAACTCCTGTGTGTTTGTTGTGTGTGTTTGTCTCACAGGTGCCGGAGAATCGGGGAAGAGCACCATCGTCAAACAGATGAAGTGAGTAAACAACATCGTTCTTTCCTCATATTGTTATTCTTTCTTTCTCACACACACTTTGTCCTTGCCAGAGGTTAACACTGGTGTGAGAGATGAGTATTACCTCACCTTTACTGCTTAAAAACAGTAATAGTGGGCTGCTGACCTAAACTGCATTTTTAGTCCAAGAAGACAAGTGTACCTGTGATGGCCAAAAATGCAGCCTATGTAGGCAGCATGCTATGTTTTGAGACACAGCGATGTCTGTCTTACTCAGACTCACACAAGCAACTGTGAAAGTGTGTTTGTGCAGTTGGGCCTCTGGCAGCAGTTAATACTCTGTTTATCTGACCTTGACCTCCGCTGTAATTCTTGCACCTCTGTATCCCAGAGCAGTTTTACAGGCCATTCTAATCACTCTGATGGAAAACCACTACTGCTTTATCCCATCACTGCACACCTCCCAACACACACCAGCACACACACACCAGCACACACACACACCAGCACACACACCTCCCAACACACACACCTCCCAACACACACACCAGCACACACACACACCAGCACACACACACACCAGCACACACACACACCAGCACACACACCTCCCAACACACACACCAGCACACACACACACACACACTCTTTGATGTAGAACGTGATGTCACAGCATTAATCCTGGAACAGTCAGGGTTGCTTTGCGTCTGGTTAGGACAGACTAACAGTGATGAAATCACATCTCTTCTAGTTAATCCTGTTAATCCTTCCTAGTTGTGTGTTTTTGTCCAAAACATAAAAGGAAGAGGTGTGTGTGTGTGTTTGGCTTGTTGGGTTACTTAACCATATATTGGGGACACGTACCCAAAAGTCAGCAGAACCTGACAAATCAAAACATCATTTTGGGGATGTCCTGTTTGTAAAAACACTACTGAAATATAGTAAATAAAGGGTTTTTTTTTGTAAAAATACAGATTGTTTTCTGTTAGGGTTAGAGTGTGGGTTAGTTTATATTATTGATAATAACTGGTGTGTAAAAAGTCTATGGAATGTCCTCATTTAAACTAGATACATGCCATCCACCACAGATCCACTGATTGCTTGTGTGTGTGTGTGTTCTGCAGGATTATTCATGAGGACGGCTACTCAGAGGAAGAGTGCAAGCAGTATCGAGCAGTGGTCTACAGCAACACCATCCAGTCCATCATGGCCATCATCAAAGCCATGAGCAACCTCAAGATCGATTTTGAGGACAGCACCAGAGCGGTGAGTGCACACACCAGCGAATAAATCACTCACGTTCACTCTTCATCACACACAGGATGTCTCTAAGGCCTGCTGGCCTCCTGTGCTGCTCTCTGACAGAGAACAGATGACATGGAGAACCACCTACAGGAGTCATCTGTTTCATATACAGCACATACCTCCTCCTGCTGTCTTCTTCTGTAGGGCAGATTTGTCGCAGTCTTATTTAGCTGACCTTGTCACTTCAGACCTAAAATCTGGTCCACATTATCGTTTTTTTGGTCAGAAATTAGCCACTTATACAGAAAGTGGGTATCAGCATGTAATAGTTTCTTATTTTTATGTGACTTTTAGGAGTAAAACAGAAGCTGGATGTAGCTCTCAAAATTAGGCTGAAAATACAGATGTGTTCAAGAAAATATTACGTAGAATATGTTCTATTATCTTTAAAAGATTGGATGCTGTTAACATTGAAGTCTTTGGTGAATATTTCTTTTCTCAGAAGCACTCTTTAGAATAGCTTTGAAACGGTTGACTAACATTGCTGAGACGTTACAGCACACAGGAAGTGAAGTATACCTGTCCCACAGAACACTATTGTTCTGTGCTTTTGTTCTCTGGAGAGCAGCATTTCAAACATGGCACTATTGATTCCTCCTTCATCCTGCCGTCTGTGCACAGATCCTTCATTTGACCAAACACTCGCAGTGGTAGTAAGAGAGGGCCACTTATTTTCTCCAAGTGGGAGTGAAGGATTACTTGTAAAGGAGAGATTGAGGAAGCATTTTTTGGTCGAGGATCTCAAGAAGAGCCTGAGGGCAGCAATATGTTCAATACATCTGAGCCACTTCAGGCTGTGCAGCAAAGAACATGTTCCCTGATCTGAGAACAGTTTTAATATACCTCACTGAATGAGCAGGGTTACAACAGGTCAGGATGGGCTGATCTCATGTCACCAGTAAACAACATGAGCAGAGGTTTAAATTCTTTATGCATTTATAAGGAACTTACCCTGGATTTTTCAAAGCTTAAATAATCAGAACTGATTTGGTGCAAGAAACATTGACATTATAAGTGGCCTTTATAAAAAGAGTGTGGCCCCTTTAAACACACACTCTTTATTAGTGGTGAAATGGCAGTGTACACTTTAATTAGACTATGAAGAGAGAGACATATGATTGTGATTGTGTTTCTGATCTGGGAATAGAGAGGGGGGGGGTAAGCACATCTCTATCACCTTTCATTAGAGAAGGATCTGATAATAGAGACATTCCACAAGTATCTCTCTTCAAATCTCTGCAAAAGATCATTTGTCTGTACTGACTAGTTGGTTGGTTATCTGAGCGACTAGTCAATAGTACAGAAGACATAAAAATAAGAATTTTGATCAAGTCTTATTTGAAAAAAAACGCCCTTTCATTTTTTACACCACCTAATAAAAGACTTTGTAGTGTTCTCCTTTTTCCTTCTTTCTTTGAATTTACAAGCCTCTTGAGTTTTACATTTTAACTTTACGGTCTCTGTAATCTGCAGTAGCACACAGTTAAGGAATTTGTTGCGCTCCAGGATGGGAGGGGTTTGGCACTACAGTTCATTCCTCCGACATGCTGTGTTTGGAGGAGAGAGACAGACGTGTAGGTAGACAGTTCTTTTAGTAGCTCAAAGAGAACCGCAATGGGAAACATGTGGGAGACAGACAGACACAAAAACAGTCAGTACATAACAGCACAGCCTGAAATGTGCTAGCTGAACTAGCTGAAGATCTTTCTGTCTCTTTCTCTCTCTCTCAGTGACGACATAGCTTGCATTTGTTTATTGCACTTTTGACCCATCTGGCAAATAGACCTCTGTAAATCACCAAACATACTCTCATCACACAGAAAACAGAATGCTGCCATGTTTGTCCTCACATGATAAAAGATGTTTAAAAATGTAATTAAGAGCCTGCAAAGAACACACTGCACAATAATATACTGGGAACCACAGCATTGCAGCTGCAGGTTTTGCATGGGCATCATAAAATCATTCATCTTCCAGAGGTTGTCTGTTGCATATGTATATTATGTATATTGTATACATAATATATTAATGTATATTGTATGTGTTGTGTTAGGTTAAGTTTGTTGTGTTGTTTGCATTTGTCATGTTGTTGTGTTTGTGTTTGTTACATTGGTTACATTTGTTATTTTTATGTTTGTTTTATTTATGTTGCATTTAAAGTCTGTTTATGTCATGTTTATGTAACGTTCAGTGTTCTGTATTTCTGATGGAGGTGTTTGATTTGCCACACAGGATGATGCCCGTCAGTTGTTTGCCCTGGCTGGGGCAGCAGAGGAGCAGGGCATCCTGCCAGATGACTTGTCCCTTATCATCTGCAGACTGTGGGCTGATGGAGGAGTACAGAACTGCTTCACCCGAGCCAGAGAGTACCAGCTCAACGACTCCGCCGCATAGTGAGTTACCACACACACTCGCTTATTCTTCTGCTTATTAATCAATAAACATTCATCAGTACTTCATGGCAAGCAACTCTCATAACTCATGCTGGTCATAACTCAATGACCAGCTGTCAGCTCTGAATGGAAAAGAGGGCAGTACACTGTGGCATTATGGGTAGTTTTGTCTTGGTGCGCTTAAACTACATTCCAAGTCAAATGTTAACAGAGATGCATACAGTAAGTTTACATTGTGTGTCTCAAGATGAGCAACGAGGTCTGTTTCTTCTACTGCTTAAAATAATACTTTTCACGATTAAAAGAAATTGAGTGTACCAATTTTGAGTAAACATTTCCTTTTACTTTTTTGTATAAATTGATGTAAATTTCTTAGCATGTGGAATATTTCCTTTTGCTTTAATGACATCACGCATTTAAGCTGCCATGGACTCTACAAGCTTGTCCAAAACCTGATGATCCATGTTATCTCAACATGACCTCAGAAACGCTCCAGAGAGCATCTTCTGTGCTTCAGTGGACGTGAGGAAATCTGACCTTTTGTACAAAACAGCAAACGTGGCCAATTTCATATATTTGTTTATTTAATAACTGAACTAAAATAGTGCAGAATCTTAAATGTGTCCGTATTCATCTTTTCTTTGTTTTAAATTGCTTAAAATCTTCTAGTTTAGTTTACTTACAGGTTTAAATTAGATTGAATCCCAGATTTGCTCACACTTTCTGTATGTTATTCACCATAAGAACTCCACTGTCTTCTATTGTATATAAACTAAAATATTCAATAATAAAAATTATATAGACATCAAAGTAACGCAAAACAGATGAGTAATGAAATGGCTAAATATATTGTGGCCCTTCAACTGCAGAAGAGGTGGAATGACTGTGAAGGGGTGATCGGGGGGCGGGTTCAGATCGATGTGTCAAAGCGAGCAGAAACTCTGATGCTAACAGTTTACGCTCCGTTGAGAATCCAATAGCTTTTAAACGGAGGCTGGTATGGGTCAGGGTTTCATGCGTTTTCCCATGCTGCATACACTCTGAGTCAATGAAGGGTAGGCAGAGCTGTTTCCTGACAGTCGATCTGGCCTAAAATCTGCAAATGAATGCTGATGTAATGTGTTTGTGGGAAAAGACATTGTTGAGGATAGAAGAGCGCTAATCTTAGTTTCAATAATATTTAGTTTTGTTCTCTTGGTTTAGCAGATGTTTAGTGTGTGTGTGTATTCTTGGGTGGGTGGAGAAAAGTGTGGTTTTACAGAGGCTAACCCTGGTACAACCACACCCTCCCCACCCTGTGTGTGTGTGTGTGTGTGTGTGTGTTTGCACACCTGTTTTTTTTTTACTTGTGGTAAATTGTATATAAATCACTGCCAAAGAATAACGAAATGTGACACAATCCTGCCATTAAATCATCCATGTCTATATAAGTTATAATTGGCTTTTATTACAAGCAGTGAATGTAAATGGAAAATCCCTGCAGGGAAATACAAACTTGCACAACGTTGTGTGTTAAAACGGTGGCTTCCACAAATCCAGTGTAATGTTTCAATAAAGACTTCATGAGTTTTATTGATTATGTTGGGAAATGCTGTGGTAATTACATGACCACTTAACGCATAAATACATAAATGGACATAAAATATTAATTTCAATTTGATATTATTTTATTATTATGAGACTGCAGAGTGAGACTAGAGATAATTAATAATCCAGTTTATTGCTCATTATACCACAATATGTGACCACAGAATGAACTGACCAATTACAGTCAAGTATTCCAGCTATATAATTGTGGCCATTGTTCATTATGTGCAGAGTGAAGATTCTTATTGTTCGTTTTTTATGTTATTAGAAAAAGTACTTGGTATTAAAAATATTCTATTTGAAGCTAACTTGAGTGCATCAGTATAGTGTATACTGAATCCCTCCATTTACTTTACATTACATTTACATTAATGCATGTGGCAGACACTTTTACCCAAAACATGTTGCATTATACATTTTATATCTGCATGTACCTCCTGGAGAATCAAACCCATGACTGGTGTTGCAAGCACAAGCTGTACCAGTTGAGCTACACAAACTCTTTAGATGAAATATGATGGTATACTAGTTTGAACACAGACGTTATAGTAAACCTTTAGCCCTGACATATTGTTCTTATTACACACACACTCTCTTTCTCTCCACAGTGGCAGACTTGTGTACTTAGTGTACTTTTGCCTTTTATATACTCCAGCAGAACCTTGAACAACTGCAGCTGTTCATGAATCTTTACGAAGCCAGTACAAGTCGTATTCTCCCTGACAGGGCAAAACTCATCCAAGCCATTGAAATCTAAAAAAGAAAAAGCACAGCATTTAGTTTGTGTACATAAAGAAAAAACAAGCAGTCGTGAGCCGCGGTCTGTGATGAGGGATTTCAGCGCTTTTCAGTTTGACTGCAGTTGTTCTTCATTGTTTAGAGAGTGTACAGAGATCTTCACAATATTATGGACTGATAGAACTATAACAGCTGAGAACAAAAGAAAAAACTTTAGGACTCATAACGCAGGACTCTTGTAAATTATTTCGTTCATCGTGGAAGGAGTGATCAAGTTGTAGTGGGATTGTTAGGCTCAGCTTTGGAGGTGTCTGTTGGGATTTAATGACGCAGTAACATTCAGTGTTGGCAGGCATTTGGCCTCAGCGTCTGATCTCAGATCAGTGTTTGTGTGTGTCTTCGCCAGCTTTTCATCGGCAGATCTGCAGCGTCATTTTGGCAGCCTCCTGTTGAGGCGAGTGACTAAGACTAAGCTGTTGTTTCTCTGATCTGAGCTCTGATTGGATGGTTTCATTGTTGATATGTGACACTGGCATATTTAACATCCGATGGATGATGTTTAAAATACACCCTGTGCAGCTGAAAAAGATTTAAAAATCTGTGAAATAATAGCCACAATTTTTGGTGAGCTGGATGACAAGGAAAAAAATAGCTTTTATATATATGCTGCATATGGAACCCACAACCTCAGTGTTGGAAGCATCATACATATATCATATGTCATTCCTTAATCTTGTGTTGTTTCAGACCTCTTTGAATATTTTTACCCTGTATATTACCCTATATATTATACTATATATATTTACTCTGTGGATATAAACCTCTTTTTTGCATAAATGTAATTAGGAGCTTGATAAAAGTGAATGCTTTGCATTACACGTGTTGTTTTGAGACCTGTGCATTAACTGTGTGTGTGTTTGCAGTTATCTGAGTGATATGGAGAGGATAGCTAAAGCAGACTACATCCCAACACAGCAAGATGTGTTAAGGACCCGAGTGAAGACCACTGGCATCGTGGAGACACATTTCACCTTCAAAGACCTTCACTTCAAGTGAGGAACCGCTCCTGCTGAGCTTTCAGTTCTCGTCTGTTTCGCTCTTGATGTTTACTGAGATTTCTCTTCACACTCTAGCGTAGCGCTGCGATGGGCGCTAACATGTGTTCACATGCATTCACACTTCATACAGCACCTCCGCCCAAACTAGCAACCTCCATGATTTCTGTTAGCTCGCAACACCCTTGTGAACCCTCGCTGGATTTCAAAAATTAACTCTGCTTCATCCATGACTTCTTGTAAAGGTTTAGGATTCATTTCCTTTAACCGGTTGATGGCTTTGGGTTTGTGAGATTTAACAGGGCTGGAATGATTCTCTTTGAGCGAGTCATTTTAATCTACAGGAAAAATGTCAGCCCAACCTTTAGAAAGATCAAACGCAAACCAGCTGTCAAAGACAGACTGTTACTTCATACTGTGAAAATTATATTAGGTACTTTGCTTTAAAAAGCAGATACCACATAACAGTTTAGGTTGAGAGATTTCAGAATTTCCTAGAAATGCAGGTGACGTCTTTCCAGGACAGTTGTGACCAGCAGAACTGAATGACTGCAGCAGACAGGAAGTCTCTGATCTTACGTTCTCGCTCCGTCTCATCCATCCTGCCGCCATACAAACAAAGCCAGATGCAAATGTCAACAAATGCCACGAATAAAAGCACGTGACTGTTTTTGTGCCTAAAGAAGGGGGAGGGACATCAGAATATCTTCCTCTCTATCAGAGATCTCAAATCTACGTTTGTGCATATTTTAAACTCTGTGCTTTACTTATGGAGATCTTTCTTCCTTTTAAAAGCTTAACAGCCCCTGAACACTGTTCACTTTTTGTTGTACAGGAAAAAAGCAGCTAGGAGATTTCACTAAATTTCTCCTTTTAGGTTTAATGAAAGAAACGAATGGCATTAAGTGTATAATGACATTCACATCGTGGTGAGCTGTTCCTTTAAGATGCTGTGACATTTTGAATGAACTTTATTTCCGTCCATCAGGGCCTTCTTTCATTTGTCAAATTAAATATGGCATCTACCCTGATTAATGTGTAATGCAGTTACATCATCTGTGTGGGCGATCACGTTCAGTCTTGCTTTGTAGGTTGTTTGGGACATTTGTCTCATTAATAATAATCATTAATAAAAATGAATTCATTAATAAATAATACTCATTAATAATAATACATCTCATTGATGTATTATTGATTTCTGTTGTGACCGGTTAACCGTGTGTGTTCTGTTTGTCTTCAGGATGTTTGATGTGGGTGGGCAGCGCTCGGAGAGGAAGAAGTGGATTCACTGTTTTGAAGGGGTGACGGCCATCATCTTCTGTGTGGCCATGAGCGCATATGACCTGGTCCTGGCTGAAGATGAGGAGATGGTGAGATCAATCAAGCCTTAAAACAGCCCATCACAATGTTAGGAATCATATCTGACATATCTGTAGCATGAACCAGCTAATCAAGCTCTTCAAAATTGTTAGAAAGCTGAAGGCCCGTCAGTTTGATCAGGCTGGAGCTAAACTGTGCAGGACAGTACATCAGAAGGGCCAGAGTTGCCACCCCTGTTCTAAGTCATCCTCTAAGTCATCCTTGTAAATGCCCATTTATAATGTTAGTTAAACTTACATACACCAAAACATTTGTGTTTAATCTGTTTTGACCATTTACCACCCTCTTGCTGACCCTTACAATTTTACAAAGTGTTTTTGCTACTGTACCTTTACAACATTCATATGTAAATCTATCTATCTTTATAATGAATGTTCATCTCTCTATCTATCTATCTCTCTATGAACAGTTGTTGTTCATAGTATACGAGGCCACTAATTCATAGTTGTTCTTGATAGTTTTCTTATTCTTTTTCTGAAAATATAAAGATGCTTCTAAATGGTCATCATGATGTTTCTCATTGATGAGCAGTGACGCTGGTTTAACACCTTGATGTTTTTCTGTTCCTGTCGTCTCTTCACCGCAGAACCGAATGCACGAGAGCATGAAGCTCTTCGACAGCATCTGCAACAACAAATGGTTTACGGAGACCTCCATCATCCTGTTCCTCAACAAGAAGGATCTGTTTGAGCAGAAGATCTCCCACAGCCCCCTCACCATCTGCTTTCCAGAGTACACAGGTACAAAAAAGCAGCCTGCACAGCATCAGGCTGGTCTAACGAATCACCTGTTTACTGCTTTGATTACTTTTAAGACAACAAACATCTCCACAGACCAAATGGCTTTGGAGAATCTGTTGAAATCTGTTAAAAGGCCTGAAGAGGGACACATTTGACTTCACTGATATCTGAGCAGTCGTTCTAATCCAGATTTCGTAGCACCGCAGTGGAAAAATAAACCGTAAGCGTGCCAGCTGCTCCCTAAATGGCAGTGTTTCACGATGAGTAAAGAATGCTGGGAGAAAATCACGAAATGTTGATGTCTGAAAGGCCAGTAATTCATCACATCCAGCGCAGGGCTGAGCCCATGACATCAGTCTAATGCAGGACAGATGGTTTAACTGATATCAATCAACTGGACGAGATAATGAAGCATTTCGCAGATAAGAGGGTGGATTATTATAAATTGGTGGCAGGAGCAAAGCATTTTCCCTGTCTTCCTCTTTCTCGCTTGTTTTCATCTGTGCAGCTCTGCTGTTTTCTTATCGTCTTTCATTTCTCCCCTTTAAAAGGTCCTAACAACTATGATGATGCTTCTGAGTACATCCGCAACAAGTTTGAGGACCTGAACAAGAAGAAGGAAACCAAGGAGATCTACCCTCACTTCACCTGCGCAACCGACACCAAGAACGTGCAGTTTGTGTTTGACGCAGTCACTGACGTCATCATCAAAAACAACCTGAAAGACTGCGGGCTCTTCTAGACAACAAAAAGAAATGAGTCGAGGTGCAGAAAAATACTTCAAAATACTGCTGGAACATGACAAAAAGTAGCAAGGCTACTAAACTAAATGAAATAAATCTTCAAGTAGCTCTGCAGTTTTAAAAACGATGTTTTTCTAATAACAAGCTATTTTATAACAAACAGCAGTGTAGCGTGATAAAATTTTTTTCGCTTGTTTTGACCCTTTTTAGCGTATCGGTTCGTTCACGTGAACTGAACCAGCTCAAAGAGCAATGAACTCACACAGACATGGTGTGTGTGAATAAGCAGCAGATTTCATGTTCTCGTTTCTTCTTCCTCAGATTACTTGAACAGTTTTGATGAGCAGAGGAAGTGGAGGTGGAGCACACGCTGAGATTCTGCACTGGCCAATCACGACGACTCTTTCCCCTGACTGATAGCTCAGTGGAGCTCCACATGATTTCAACGATTGCCAACGACTTAAGTCTTTGTTTCCCTCCTCCCCTCCCTGAAACTGTCTGTGTTTGACATTTAACACCTGTATTATTATTAACTCCTTGGGCTATGACCACAAATCTGTTGTATTTCCATTGTCATATTTGTTGTTTATTTTCTTTTTCTCGAGTTATAGCGGAGGCAACAAAATGTTTTTATATACTTTCATTTTACTCTAGGGAATCTGATGTGCAAATTTTATTCAACTTTTAATTGTGTAATGCTTATTTTTGTAAAAACCAGCAGGCGTTGAATATAGATTATGATCGAGAAAGGAAAGCGCTTTTTTACGATGTTTACATGATGTCCTCGTTCAGAGCAAAACAGCGAATTGTCCTGCATAATAGTCGATAGCAGATATTATCAGCACAAGTAATCACATCAGCATAACATTTCTGTAAAAATTTAATTGAAAAATATACAAAAAATAAAAAAGCACAAAAAAAGCTTCACACGGGGGAAGAATTGCTCAAATGTAACTGATATTTAAAGCATGTTGTAACAGTATCTAACAATCTCTCTCGTCTGTCTTCTCGTACCTCTTTCTAGCATTCTGTTTGTGCCTTGACTTCCGTTTACAATGGACCTTGATTCTACCCCGATTGCCCTACTGTACGTAAACGATTCTGATCCAGAACTGTCACGCCATGTAAGATTAAATAGTGATTATTAATGGAAATCTAATTGAGAAAAAGGGTAGTTTTTTTCTGTTTTTGGTAAAGATTAAAATGCTTTTGAAAGTCCTATATAATGATTTAATTTAAATAAAAGTTCACTAGATAAAGATGCAACATCTGTAATTCTGTCTAATCATAGCATGCACGCACATACATTTATTTTAAAGCTGACAGGTTCACATTTGTGGCAGAATAATTAAAATCACATTGCTATAGGGCATCAACTGGAGCCTTTCTGATTTTAGAAGACAGATTTCTAGCTGTAGCTGGTTCTGTTATCCATTACCTGGAGAGGTTTGTAAACAGATAACTTAGCTGTGATACGGTTGATAAACAGATACTGTCAATTTTTATCAAAATGTAGCATAATTACATTCATGTGGAAATGTCACATGTTGTAATCAAACCTGGATCCTGAGCTCTTCCATCAAAGTGGACACTGAGTGTGACACTGCCATCTAGTGACTCCTATGAGAAATGACAATTAGTTTATTAGTTTTTATTATTCATCTAAAAGAGTGAGACAGTATCTCAAGTCTACAGTCATGCAATACAAAATAGATTTGGTACAATTTTTTCCACCTTGTCGCTTGATGCCGAATGATTCTCTGATCCCTCACAAACAGAGCAAAAGTTAGACACACCAAGTGATAAACCTAAAACGTGACTGATTTTGTAAACTCTAATACCCACCTGTCACTTTCCAGGAGTGCAGGGAGTTGTTCTGTCCCACAAACTGAGGTCCTGGGTGCACCAAAAAAACAATGTTCTTAAAATAAACTAGAACTAGAAAACTGAAAAGTATTTTCCCTTTAAAAACAACAAATATTCATGAAATTAAGTGATGGTGGTCATAAGCGGATTTCTGTCAGGATCTGTACAGCTGAGGGTGATGATGGGAACTCTGGCTGCCAGCGTGGAGATGACAACGGATTATGAGAAAGCGGGTTACACACCGGAGCGTTGTCATTCACATTCTGCATAAAAATCAAAGAATAATAATGTTACTCTAATGCAGAAAATGTTTGAAATGAGTGAGCTACAGCAATGGAGAAGAAAAGGATGAGGCAGTACGGTAGGCAATTTCAGGGAGGCTAGCAATAGCAACTTAGCTTTGAAATCATAAGATCCCGCTTTCCATGTAGAGAGCTCTCCAAAGCCACACCTCCTCCCAGACCCGAACAGAAGATTGTCCGACAAGCATCGTGTGCAGAAGTATGCAAGTACATAGTTTGACAGACTAAGTAGGACATCCAATCGTTGCATTCGGACCCATTGCAATGATTAGTTGAACCTGCCCCTTCCACAGAATATATATATATAAATATAGTATAAATACATTTATACCACTTTATCAGGATGTAAAGAGACTTTCAGAGAGACTTATTTTCTGGAAAAGATCGGCCTTTAACTCCAGTGTTTAACGGATGTGTTTGTCTGACCTGAACTTGTATGATGGTATCAGCGGCTCCTGTTCGTTGGTTAGTTCTGTTAACAACCTGGTTGAAATCAACAGCTTGAATTTTCACTGTGTAAGACTGTTGCTCTTCAAAATCTAGTTCTGTTCCCAAGTACAGCTGCCCTGTACGTTGAAGAAGACAGAAGTGATTGTTTAGGTTTGGTGAGCTGTTTAAATAATCATTTAAAACTAGATTTGAGCTAATGGACTGTTCATGAGTACAGTTACGGTGAAAGCATACTCACCTCCAACTGGATCAATGCTGAACGTTTAGTCTTCTCCTGAGATGAACAGTCTCGGTCTATTGCATTCACTGTTCCTATAACAGTCCCACAACGTGCATCTTCAGAGACGGGCAGCACCAACGGACCCGCAATCTGAGACTCAAACTCATTCACAGGTGTGACCAGAATCTGGACTTCAGCTGGATGGGAAACACATTTAATTATTTCTGAGAGTAGATCATAAGATGCATATTGGAAAGTAATTCATGTAAATTTATGCTAATGTGTTATTAAATAAGGTATGGAGTGATAGTGTCTGTTTTTTGACAGTTTGATTGAATTTATTCCAAGAAAGTGAAATATATTAAAACTTTGGCGTTACATATTGCTTAAAAATGAATAATAAAAATAATATGGACCTATATTGACTATAAATAACATAAAAACTGAAATGTTTATGACATTTCTTGTTACATAATAGAGCTGGAATCCCAGAATCAGTGGCCAGAATGATGATTTCATACTGGAAATGATTCGAAGCAGCTTCCTCGCTGTCATAATCCAGACTGTTGTCTCCTCATCATTAACATCTCTACTTCTCACTCAATGCATGTGTCCTGAATACCTGCAGCTGTCCGTTTCTCACACTGAATTTGATTAAAATGACTGATATCAGAATCAACACAGGTCACTGTGCCCAGACTCCTGCCCACCTCTGTGGCCTCTGGCACTGTTAAGATGTTGAAAAGGTTTTAAATAATGTAAATGGTCATAAATTAAACATTAAAGCTTATAGTCATAATGATGTACATTCTTATATATACTTGGACTATAATGAAAGGAGGCTGCATACACAGTGGCATCAGGGAAGCAGAATGGTGGGAGTTCACTAACATCCAGAACATTCACTGTGACTGTGGCTGTTCCTCTCTGAGACCCGGGGAAGGGCCGGGGGGGGGGAGAAAGGTGTTTTTTTTTTTTTTTTTTTTTTTTTTTTTTTTTTTTATGAGGCCCGGTTAAAACCACCAAAAAAAAAAAAAAAAAAAAAGGGGGGGGGGGGGAAGGAAGAAAAAAAAAGAGGAAAAAAAAAAAAAAAAAAAAAAAAAAAAAATTTTTTTTAAAAAAAAAAAAAAAAAAACCCCCAAAACAAATTTTTTTTTGGGGGGGGGGGGGGGGAAAAAAAAAAACGGAAAGAAAAAAGGGGGGGGGAGGGGGGCCCAGCCCCCCCCCCCCGCACCCCCACCCAGCCGGGGGGGGGGGGGGGTTTTGAGCCACGTCAAAGCGATGCGTTTACTTTTACCTTATATCAAGAATCGTAAGTTATCCTGTTTTAACTGAAGTATGATGTTTATTTGTTGTAATAATAGTTGCCACATCTTTCTTAAACCTTATTTTGTGTGTCTACATTAGCAGTTCAGTCAGTTCATGCTTGTTTCTTTCACAAACACATTAGAGAAGTCAAATACACACACTTATGAAAAATATAATAACTCTATCATATCATATCGAGAGTGACCCAGAAAGATAATGAACTGATTACATGATGTGCTTCTGAATGTGAAACTGAATTGTCATGTTACAGATGTTTACATTTAATCCAGAATTAAGATTAACGCCTGATTTGTATTGTATACTGGAGACAATATGTACAATATATTGTCTCCAGTTCTGCTTATGATGGACCACCTGCCTTCAGTCTGAACATCATCCAGTGATGTTCACTCTCTGCATTTAATTAGACACTTTACTGGCGGTTGTGTTTCCCTTCTTTGCTGAGTAGCTCTATGTTTTTAAACAGTATCTGTTCATTTGAAGATGTATTGTGAGCTAGGCTGGTTCAAGTGATTGTGAGCAAAGTGGGTCGCTCATAACGAAACTGTTTCTTTCTCTGTATCCTTTGCCAACGCTGTACAGGGGCACAAAAGCTGAGGAATCCTCTGGGACACGAACCTCAGCTCCTTTAGAGAAGAGACTGTACTATAATAGTGGCTTTATTTTATTTAAAGTTTTACAGGTTCCTAAAGATATTCACATCAACTGCAGTGTGTCTTCTGACCAGAAGACCGCTATTTCTGTTTGATGAAATTGCTTTAGTTCAGTTCAGTGACTTACAGACAGCTAGAAATAGCATTTGGCAGATTTAATCCATATTATTTTTAACAGACATTCAGTAGATAGACACTCTACCTGGTTTATCCAATGAGACGTTCAGACATCTTTAGACATAACAGCACCTGGTCTCTGGAGGTTTCGTTCACACTGTGGGGGTTCGTTGATGTTGAGGACTCGATTAAAGCTTTGCTCCACTGGGCTGTAGGCTGTGAGGATGCAGAGTCATACAGTGTAGAGTCTGACTGTCTCATGGTCCAGGGAACCATTCAGAAAGATCTGTCAGAGAATCAACACAAAGCCATTACACCATCACAGGCATATAATACCCTGACTGTACATTATCACCTACATAGAATTACCCGTAATAGAGTTTATATCACACACTACAATGTCATTCAATAACAGCACTCAAGTCTAATTTGATGAGTGTGCAGGTTATTATTATTATTATTAACAGCTGAATTCTGTTAATATATATGAGAGTACAGTATTCACATACAGTAGATACTGGATTTGGCCTTTGTTGTTATTTATTTGTTCTTAATGTAAGTCTTTCATGATCACTGTAGAACTACAAATATGGTGTTTTTATCTTTTTACCCATACAGCCAAGTTAATGAAGCCTAGAGCAGATCACAGATCAGTGCCTGCCGTGGCAGATCTCTGCCTTCAAAAAAGTGGGGTTTTAAAAATTTTTTTAAAAATTTTTTTTCTCGCCGATATGTTTAGCAGATCTCTGCAGTACAGTCAGTAATATCAGCGCATGTATTTAGTGTATTTGTCATACACAAGTTGCTTTAGTTTTATTATGTTTTTAGTTTTCATGTTAATTTCAGATACATTTTTAACTATTTTGTTATGCGCTCTTGAAATTGAATGCATTTATAATATTGTTATATAACATTTTTAGGGTTAGGCATGTATTTTGTTTGATTTCAGTAACCAGAAACGTGGTTTTAATAGGTTTAGTTAACTCTAACAACCTTGCTACCCTGTAGGTAACTATTCTCACTAAAACTACCACATGGCTCCAACAGTAACTAATGAATCGGTCGGTTTAGGTTTAAGTAAAAACGTGATATGATCTTAAAGGCATGTCTGGTTTAACACAGCACTTGTCAGATGCTTTAACATTGAACAGTTGAGGAAGATCTCTTCACCTGGAGTGGCCATTTGTTAATACAATGGGCTGAATGGCATGTTTAGTCAACAGTTGACTCTTTTTCCTTTATGTAAATTAGATAAACATTTCAGTTTAGCATCACAAGAGGACCAGCGGCACTGTGCCGTCATGCTTTTATTTGGGCTGTAACTGGGCTGGCCTCTAACATAATGGATCACAGATTAGGGTGGATGCAAAACCCATGAATAAAAGCATGAACGGGACGAACACTTAGACAGGCTGGGGCTCCACATGCCACACTCAGAATGGATGTATTAAATTGGTTAAGACTGATCTCAGATTTGCCATTTCACAAGTTATTGCAGGGCATGTATGAAGTCAATTGACACGGGTGCAAGTTCACAACATTTTAACTGACGTGTCCAATATTTTTGTTCGTAGTGTTTAAACTAATCTATTGTTTTATGACAAACCTAAAAAATAAATATAAGTGAAGTAAAAATGTATTTTAACAAGACCTGCTTACACTGATGGGTCACATTCCCACACGCCGCCAGAGGGCGCTGCTCCACAAACGTTTTATTTGTGTTCTCTGGAGTTATCATACATTTTTATAAATGCATATAAATATTATAAAGTTATATCAATTAAGTCGGCAATGCATTACAATTAAGCTATTATATATGATTGCCAATTGAAATCATTTATTTCAATGCATTGAAATTCAGTATGTTAAACATTCCCACATTAACGTTTGGAGAAAGGCGGGCTCTGATTGGCTGGCCTGCGCTGCTGCGCGTTGATTGGCTGAGGCGCGCACGCGGGCATTATGCAGACATATAAATGCATCTCCCTCAGCAGTGAGGGGCTCATAATCTGCAGGTCAGGCCAAGAGATACATGCAGCATAACGACTGGGACTGTATTCACTTTATCACTGCTTCATAACAAATGTAAGTGCAAGCCTTCACTCACACTTAAATTCATGCATACGGTTGATATGTTTTTATTTTGTATTATTAATTAATTAATTATAGTGATGCACAAAGGTTATGACCTGTTTTTTTATTGCAAAACATTATTAGTAATGCAACTTCTTTCCTGTTGCAGGAATACTTCAGGTTACTGGATCTGATTGTCATCGGTTTCAAATCATGGTGAGCATGCTCTACAAATCATATCTTATACAAACCTGTACGAGGCTTTGTCTTGTTAATTCAGATAGATGGATTCAGTAAAGATGAAATGAACTGGGCATCATTTTCTAGAGTGGTTGCACAGAGGAAAGCATTTGCACATACTGTGCTGGATAAATCTGTTGAACATTTCACATGCAGGAGCTGTATCTGTTAAGAAGATAGGGAAGTTTTAAGGTGAGGTTCTGGGTGTTGGCACAATGTTTGGAGGTTGAAGCACAATCATGCAGAAAATGAATAGTTTTAAGACAAATGGAACTGGAGATTTATGCTGGTTTTGTTTTATGTGGTATTATAATTTATGTGGATTATAATTTAATCAACGTGTGTTTTATGTGGATTATAATTTAAAATGCATTTGGGTTTTATGTTGGTATGTATGGTTGAAGTGTTTACTTTTAAGTTAGGAACTGGGACTCACTTGCCGCCTCTTGTGAGTTACTTGTGGCTGCTTATCTCAGGCTTATAAAAACCATATGTTTCCCCCCAAATGTGCTATCCAGATTTGATTATCTTGCAGTCTGTACAATGTGAGGGGTTTCATTTTGAATATTCTTCATTCTTGTCTGTATATATAAATAATTTCTGTTGCAACTACACTCATCGCTTACTGTAATATCCAGTATTATTCATTATTAAAAGACAGTGAGAGTTTTAGCAATTTTGTACCAAATCCCACAGTAACTGCTGTCTTACTTAGGTAGACTGATATATATATATATATATTGTATATATGTTGTGTGAGTGTTTTGTGGGTTTTATAGCACATCAATATAATTGTTGAATATATAATATTTTGTGGTCAACACAATTGGCCACGTTTGTCTGTTTAACAGCAGCTAAGCTTTTGCAGTCCTCAGAAACAGTTTAGTTGCTATACATGATGTTTATTTTATGCCGTTGTCGTTGGATATGATTGTTTGTGTACATGTGTAAGACAGCATGGATAGAAGGTGTGGGAATTACTCACTCCAGGTGTGGTGAGTAACTGGTTTAGTCTAACTGATTTGGATGTGCAGGCAGTCATCCATTCTCCTTCATAGTTGGGTGTGAGTGTGGCCACATGACCCATTCAGCTGTTGTTTGACTGTCTTCTAGCTAGAACAGAGCATTTCTAATTCAGTTCCTCCAGACAAACACAGCCGTGCCCTTCTCACAGAGCCAGTGCAGGTCTGAGCCTGTCAGAAGAAGCAGGATTAGTCAAACTGAGAGCGAAACCTCAAAAGCAGTGTGACCCGGTTTCTGTATAAGCGCGAGATCTGAATTTTGGCTTTTTTAAAAATAACTATTTATCAAGAAAAAAGCAAATAAAACAAAGCACACATCAAGGCACAAGAAGACATGACTGTACAAGAGTTCAGTAGAAAAACAGTAAAAAAGGAAAGCTATTATTTACTAAAACATTACATACTAAAATATTACTAAAACTAATCTTTTGCATCCATAAATTGACCAGCTAATTGTATCCTCTCTCTGCAGTTGTGTCTGCAGGAATCCAGTGACTGTCTGCGGGAACAGATGCGTTATATGATGCGATCGCTGCAGGATCTAAAGCGTTTGCACCACAGTTGTGCAGCTCTGCCTCCGGTAAGGCTGCGTGCCTGCAAGCAGCTTATAGCGCAGCGGGAACGCAGAGCGAGGCTGAGAGTCAGTGATGCTAGCAGCTATGACTCGGCCTGCTTTCTCTCCATCTCTCTGGAGGAAGATGACTCCACAGGTGACCCGTCCACCGTCAGCTCTCCGATCAGTGAGAGGAGTCTGGAGTTTGACTCTGGTTACTCTGAGGCTTCCTGGCAGGACGAGGGCGTGGTGTTGCGGCGCATCAGAAACGTCCGAGTCGCTTCGTCCACGTGTCTTCACACTAACCATGTTCCCAGTGTCCGAGCACGTCCTAAGTCCACCTCCGACGCATGTCTGGAAACGTGGACATCGTTTGAGGTGGCTAGCGAACCGGAGGACTGGACTACATCACTGCTCAGCCGCGGACGTAACCGGCAGCCACTGGTGCTGGGAGATAACAGCTTTGCTGATCTAATTCAGAACTGGATGGACTTACCAGAGTGTCCAGAACAGACTGAACAGAAGCACAGCTCAGGGCGAAGGTTCACTAAAGACTTCTTGATAAACGTTAAACGGAGGATAACCGGTATTTCACGAAACGTTGATGGACGGAGAAAGTCGACAGATGTTACAAAGCTGAGCGATTCTTTTGTGGCCCCTAGAAGACTGTCCTGTCATGTTGAAGTAGAACATAAAACACCGTTCTTCTATAAATCCCACACGGGTTTGAATGAACTGGACACAGATTTCTGTCAGTTTACAGCACTAATGAAGTCAGGGAGCAGAATGCCCATCATCTATAATGACACAGTCGGCTACATATGAGAGACTGAATGGACAGTAACTCCAGTAGAGAATTATTTTTATATCAAAGTTTTTCAGTGAAACTGTGTACAATGCACAACAATAAAAAAGTCACAAAGTCAGATTGCTTCTTGAATCGCTCTACCTCAACTAAAGTGATTTTAACTAGTTAAATGAAATGTTTATAGAGCTAGACAAGTAAAGCAGCAAAAGCATCTTTACCCTGATATCACACAAAAATGCCAGTTACCAGCATCTGCCCTGTCAACATGATTAAACATGTTCTTTTATTTAACGTCGAGTTTAAACACTTAAGCAACAGATAATGTGTAGCTGGTAATTATCAGGAAATAAACCTGACAGGCCGATCAAGGTTCTCAAGCTTTGTCTCTGTGATAATAAGACTAATACCTATGTTTTAATAAAAACATTTTTAATGTTATGTTACTAATAGAAACATTAGGGAAATGTTTTTACAACGTAATTTGTTAGCTGAGGAGGTAACATCACTGATATCTCATGGTTTTTTGTGTTAAATGAGGTAACCCTGCTTGTGTCTCTTTACAACCGCACAGGGAATGTTTCACGTCAGCTGGCTGCAGAAATTGACTTTTGCTTCATTAAGCTTGTGACTCCATTTAAGTGGTCTGGCTATCAGACTAATGCATCCTGTTACACCACAGGTGATGCTAATTCATCTGGACACATCTGCCTGAACACTTACTCAACCTTTTCAGTTTGTTTGAAAAGCTCGTGATTGCTTTTGGCAACTGCAAAGTCATTTCAGAGGAAAACAACGTTCTTACTGTATGATATCAGAATGAATGGAGATTAGCAGGATAATAACTGGAATTAATGACGAATGCACAACGGCCTGCTGTATTTGTGCTGCTAGTGATACAGTTAGAAAGCTGAACCAATCACAACAGAGAGAAAGAGCTATAAGTGTATGTTTATCTTGGTCATTGTGCCAAAGGAGTGAAAATATGTGTGCCAGTCCACTCATGCATGATCTATAAACAGTCTTAAGTTACTGTTCTTATAAAAAACATGAACACAGAAGAACAGATGGACAGAGTTGCTGGTGTATAAGCGGTGACAGTGGATTGCACTCAGAGGAACACATAATGGCCATTGTCCGAGGTTTCAGAATCTCCTGGAGGCTCTTGTTTAACTCCTCTGAGAGCAGTTTGGCTGTGACTTCACAGCATGTCCATAATGAATAAAATTACTTGGACAAAAGACACGAAATAGAGGCAGGCAGGCCTGAGTGCTTAAAGGTGTTGCATGGAAATGAAGTAATATTTATGGATTGTGCTGTGCGCTCATTTTCCCTAGTGGAGTGTTAAACAATGACCCCATCTCTTTCTGTTTCCTTCTGGTGATGTGTGTATGTGTATTGCTTTTTAGGCTTGAGCCTAAAAAACACCATAAACTCAGGAATGCATTAAGTTTGTGCAAATGTTCCGCATTGTACAACTTGCAATACGTTGATCTAGTATTTTCATTTGTCTACTGTTTCATCAAGACTTAATCTGAGTTTTTGTCGCCACTGCTCAGTTGCAAAGGCTGGAGCTGTGAAGTCTGGGGCTCTGTTGGTAATGTTTGCCTGTGTTTAAAAGCTCCAGTGCAAACACAAACACACAGAGGAGTGTGTGCCAGGATTTACAGCGTGTAAGTGTGTGTGGAGTGTGTTCATTCGAGTAAACGTGTGAGTGTAAGATGGAGACAGATGTCAGATGGAGGGCTGCTGGAGTGAACACTGGGCCAGTCTGTTCTGAGCAGATGCACACAGACAGAAACTTCACCTCGTCTGTGTTGGCAAACACTGTTAAGAAGCCTCCAGTTCTCTCTCATTTATCTCCTGAATTATCAACAGCATATGGCCACCACTGTGTGTTCAGCCAATCACTGACTGCGCTACCAGCACACTTCCCACAATCCTTTGCACTTCACATTCACGCTCTCTTAGTATTGAAGATACAATATGATTTAAGTTAATGCAGGAAAAAACACGGACATTAACCGGTTTCCAGAAATTCACCTCTTCACAGTTTGGGAATAAAAAGGGAAAAACAAATATTTTTTTGGACACGGTCTTTCTCTGGTGACTTTTAAGTCATTTTCGGAGGGAAAGAATTGCAGTGTGATTTATTTCATAATGAAGCACTTTGGATGCTGACAGACCTTAAATATTCTTTACAATCTCCTGCAATCTATTTT
Source organism: Chromobotia macracanthus (assembly GCA_036877525.1). Lineage (NCBI taxonomy): Eukaryota > Metazoa > Chordata > Actinopteri > Cypriniformes > Botiidae > Chromobotia > Chromobotia macracanthus. The sequence goes on from JAZGTH010000008.1 coordinate 12,206,907, forward strand.
AAAATCCTCTTTTCCAGCATATAAACCTGGTTTAAATTCTCAGGGCAGGCTGAGAGAGGTGTGAACTGTTCTGGTATATGGAGACACATTTGTGGACATTGTTAATGGAATCGTGACTCCGGTGGTCATAAACCTCCCACAATAGAGTCTGTGGGTTAGATGGACAGCACATTTATTACATACCTGACAAAAGCCCCCAATCAGTCAATCAGAGCATTCAACAATGATTTGTGACACTGTGGTGCCGTCTTTAGACTAATGTCCAAGTGTTAACACCTGTGTCAATGGGCCATTTGACCCCTGAGGGCAACAGCCATTAAACACCCTTCATAACAGACTGATCTGAGTATATCTGCTTAATATTCAAATGGTTGTTATGTTTCTTGTGAGATGAATGTGCTGGTTTTTAATCTTTTTACGGGATCATAAGAAAATGAAGTGTGACCTACTTTTGATTTAGCTGTTAAAGGGGGGAAATCATTGTTCTGGTGGGTACGGGTGTAGGTTTAAAGTATGTTTAAGAAGACACTGGAAATGGTGGGTGATTTTTCACTGTTAGCCTTTAACTGGAAATTTCTTGATGTGGTCAGGCGATGTCCGAAATCCTTGGAACACTGAAAGGCTTTCTTGAGGGAATTATGAGCAGGAAAGGAAACGTGTTTGTACTGGCTGTCTGATTGTGCTGTTGGCATATACGCTGACTGCTGTTCTTATAGAGAAACTACGTCTGCCTTTCTGTCCATACAGGCCACCCCCCAACCTCTCCCCCCCAATTCCTCCCTTCATGCCAACTCTCCTCGTGAATTAATTTAATATCTTGATCTCTTATATGTGACTAATGGCTCAGCAGTGTCAAGAAAATGTTAATGCAGACATTAGTTGTGTGTGTGCACGTGTGTGTGAACAGCTTCTTCATTCTTTACTGGCTAATTACACAACAGGTTCACAATAATTATACATTTGAGAGAACCTTTAGAGAATGTTAGCCAACAGTTTTGTTAAAACGTTAACTTCCTGTTAACTTGGGATATATTGAACAATACACATCACCATTAAGAATCTGTCTGTTCCTGCCCTGTAATAAATGCTGCTCTGACTTATGTATCTAGTGAGTGAATTTGAAGGATTATTGTTAAAGCGGGGCTGGAGGCTGAACCAGTGGCGTATCCCACAAGGCTTTGCAGCGATGCTCATGTGTTCCATGGTCATAAGGAAGGCCACTCACGACTTCAGGGTCACACGCCGTTTCCCTCCGCTGGCCAAACATGATCTTTCACAGAGTAATAATAATAAATTGTTTGGCACAAAGACAGACTTTTTTACAGACTTCCAGCAGTCATACTAACACTGCTTGGTTTATTACTCTTACCTTAGAGAATGTAAATGTGAGTCAGGGTTGCTCCGCAGGGTTAACTGTGTGATTGTTGGTGGATTATAAGTGCTGAGTGTAAATCTTTTAATTGTTTCTGAAAGATACAGTATATCCATTTAATCTTTCCTGCTATTGTAAAATATTCTGAATTTTCCCCCACTAAAACAGTTGCTGGATTATTTGATTATTAATTTTTAAGCAGATGTTTGCAATTTACCTACTCGAGTACCAGACTCTACTGTTTTCTACTAAACCCTGTGATCTCCTCTCTTCTGCTGTGATCTACTCTCCCCTGTTCTCCTCTCCTCCGCTGTGATCTACTCTTACCTGTTCTCCTCTCCGCAGCTGTGATCTACTCTCCCCTGTTCTCCTCTCCTCCTCTGTGATCTACTCTTCCCTGTTCTCCTCTCCCCTATCCCTGTTCTCCTCTCCGCAGCTGTGATCTACTCTCCCCTGTTCTCCTCTCCTCCTCTGTGATCTACTCTCCCCTGTTCTCCTCTCCTCTGCTGTGATCTACTCTTCCCTGTTCTCCTCTCCTCCTCTGTGATCTACTCTTCCCTGTTCTCCTCTCCGCAGCTGTGATCTACTCTCCCCTGTTCTCCTCTCCTCCTCTGTGATCTACTCTCCCCTGTCCTCCTCTCCGCAGCTGTGATCTACTCTCCCCTGTTCTCCTCTCCTCTGCTGTGATCTACTCTTCCCTGTTCTCCTCTCCTCCTCTGTGATCTACTCTTCCCTGTTCTCCTCTCCAGGTGATCTACTCTCCCTGTCCTCCTCTCCTCCGCTGTGATCTACTCTTCCCTGTTCTCCTCTCCGCAGCTGTGATCTACTCTCCCCTGTTCTCCTCTCCTCCTCTGTGATCTACTCTTCCCTGTTCTCCTCTCCGCAGCTGTGATCTACTCTCCCCTGTTCTCCTCTCCTCCTCTGTGATCTACTCTCCCCTGTTCTCCTCTCCTCCTCTGTGATCTACTCTCCCCTGTTCTCCTCTCCTCCGCTGTGATCTATCTCCCCTGTTCTCCCCCTCTGCTTATCACTCCCCTTCTCCTCTCCTCTGCTGTGATCTACTCTTCCCTGTTCTCCTCTCCTTCTCTGTGATCTACTCTTTCCTGTTCTCCTCTCCTCCGCTGTGATCTACCCTTCCCTGTTCTCCTCTCCTCCTCTGTGATCTACTCTTCCTGTTCTCCTCTCCGCAGCTGTGATCTACTCTCCCCTGTTCTCCTCTCCTCCGCTGTGATCTTCTCTTCCCTGTTCTCCTCTCCTCCACTGTGATCTACTCTCCCCTGTTCTCCTCTCCTCCTCTGTGATCTACTCTCCTCTGTTCTCCTCTCCTCCTCTGTGATCTACTCTTTCCTGTTCTCCTCTCCTCCTCTGTGATCTACTCTCCCCTGTTCTCCTCTCCTCCGCTGTGATCTACTCCGCTGTGATGTTGTCTAACAACTTTAAGCTGTGAGGGTCTCTCTGTTGAATACCTATTCTGTGAGAGGTGTCACAATGAAGACAGACAATCCGGCAGTGCCAAAAGTGAATTCATTCAAGTGGAGGGAAAGAGTTTTTTTTGCAGAAGAGAATAACACAGCATAAGATATGTGAGGATTTAGTTCAGAAGTCAGCCATCCTCTGCCTCTTGTTTACTGGTTCAGTTATTAGCTGATAACCTGACTAGCTGTCAGTAACTCTTTACATTCACTTACACTGGATTTCACTTTCTCCTGCACTTTATAAGAATTTAATCGGTGCTATTTTTATCAGTGTGAGCGAGATAACTCACGTGTATATGTTTGTGTGTGTACTTGTCTGTGTGTGCTTGTCCGTGTGTGTGTGTGTGTGTGTGTGTGTGAGAGCAGCAGAAATCTTGAGGCTGTTTCTAATTACGGATCATATAAATCCAGAATGGGAATCTTGTGGAGTCACGTCTGCTGTATCTCAACATCAGACCTGCTCTGAATTCATTGTGGCTTAGAGAATTATGTGGAAAACAAGAGCTGCTTACAGATGCACACACACACACAAACAGACACACACACACACACACAACACACACACACAGAAGGTCGAGTGTGTTCAGACTGCACATACTAATGTTTAGACACAATCAGAAATACACACTCAGAAACATCTCACTTCTCCACACACACTCATAAACAACCACAGAGGAGATCGCAGCCCCCAATGTTGTAAAGACCAGCTTGATTTATGTATGTTGTAATGGATAGCCACGTTGGTCCCCACCACAAAAATAAAACTTATTAACCAGCCTTCTCATTCTGATGAAGCTGGTTGACCAGCCAACCTAGTCTTTTCTGCAGTGTTAAACACAAACTCACAACATATTTTCAGAAATTCCACACGTCCGAAGTTTTAGTGCTGCAGAGAGTACACAGATTATCCACATTATTCAACAAAATCTGACACTAAACAGTCACTAGTGGGAATGTTGCTTTTTTGATGCCATGACAGATGTCTGAAACTGTGAAGTGCCTTTAATAACATCATTTCCTGTCTCATTGAATGGCATCAGAATCATCAGCATATGAAAGGCAGTCAGCTGGCGCAGTGGCACTCGACTTGTTCAGCTCTCCACATGAATAATATTCTATTATAACATCCATTCATTCATCTTCATCTGAGAGTTCAAGAGATCTGATGAACAACCAGTGACATCACAGTGTGGGCTGTGACCCCTCACGACCCACAATGCCTTACAGTGTCTGCAGAGAACTGATGCGTTGAGCTTGTGGAAGTGAGCACAGCTTGCCTGATGTCTGAGATGCAGGAAATGGTTTAGAGTGGAGGAGTGGACATTAATCTGGAGGTTTTTTTTTTTTTTTTTTTTTTTTTTTTTTTTTTTTTTTTTCTCTTCCCTTTCTATCGTTTTCTCTTTCTGTTCTTTTCTCTCTCTCTCTCTCTCTCTCTCTCTCTCTTTCTCTCTCTCTCTCTCTCTCTCTCTCTCTCTCTCTCTCTCTCTCTGTCTCTCTCTCTCTGTCTGTCGTTCTGTGTGTCTCTCTCTCTGTCTGTCTATTGTTCTGTTTCTCTCTCTCTCTCTCTCTCTCTCTGTCTGTTTCTCTGTCTCTCTCTTTCTGTCTGTCTCTTTCTCTCTCTCTCTGTCTATCGTTCTATGTCTCTCTCTCTCTGTCTATCGTTCTATGTCTCTCTCTTTCTGTCTGTCTCTGTCTGTTTCTCTCTCTGCTCTCTCTCTGTCTGTTTCTCTGTCTCTCTCTTTCTGTCTCTCTCTCTCTGCTCTCTCTCTGTCTCACTCTTATACACATAAAGCTGGTTCTGTTGACTTCTGTTGGCTGCAGGGCTGTACATCACAGATGTACAGTAAGTGGTGGCCGGTGGCGATCGTGATGTCGCCCCGTGTGGCCGCAGTGTACGACCACACAAAGGCTGACTTTAGCTTTAGGAGGCAGGAAGCTGAGGTCGCTGCCCTGACCCTGATGCTGGGGATGACAGCAAAACTCAGTATGTTACAGCATGAAGGGGTAGGGAATTGCTAACAGTCCTTTATCTGTCTTCATATACAACATCATGGACTTCCTGCCTGTGTTTGTATTAGAGCTGTCTGCTCATCTGAACCACCAGCAGTGGTGAAAGAGGAATCAGCGGGCGGCCTCATGCTCTGAAGAGAGGAGGAGATGATAGAGAGATGGAGAGAACGAGAGAGCAGTCTTGTGAAGCGTCACATGGCAGATGTGCTAACATAATGACCTCGGTGTGGATAATGTACTTTCTCACACACAACAGCATTCAGCTGTCTCTCATTTATACATATCACACTAACAGCACTTTGCATTTTGGAATGTAATTATTAAGACGCACACAATGCTACATTTAGACAGCAGCATAAAACAGCCTTTCCATCAAGAGCACAATCCCTAAAATGCTCTCTAGATCAGAGGTAAAATCATAACATATATAAAGATTATAAACAACTGAAGTGGCCAATAATTGCTTTTATCTGGGGCACTGCAAACACAGACACAGTTTGCTCATTTCCAGTTACAACACACAAATGGTTTGTCTCGTTTATCTCCAACTGTATAATTTCTGCAGCTTGAAGAGTCAGTTGTTTACTTGTTTTCTTTTGATTTAACAAGTATTTCAAGAACTGCCGCTTCAGTCACAGCAACGGTGATAAACGGACTGTCAGACGATAAGCGCAACAGGTTTGGTAAGAGTGAAAAGTCACTCAGTTAAATGCTTTACAGTCACTGCTGAATGTCTAGAAATATCAGCTGTTTCGTAACATCTGTGAGATATCACGCAAACCATTGTGCTTAAGTTGTTAGATCAGTGCCATGAGCCGTGACTATTGACCAGTCCTATAAAATCACTGCGCGTTTGGGAAATATAAGGAATGCATTGTGCTTTGATATGCTCTTAATGCAATAATGAGAAACCAGCTGGAAATGGTTTAAAAAATGAGAATCACGCACTGACAATATCCTGAAGTTGTAAAATCATTTGATTATTTTAATTTTCTAATCTGTCTTTCAAATGTCACACCTGGCACAGAATATTTACAGATCTGAATCTCTACTCTAGACATTGTAGGTCATTTTGGACGGTAGGCCTAATATTAGCAAGTAATATCTGAAGCTACACGGGTACACGGTCGACGTCGCACCCAAGAGAATACACTCACATTGTGACATTTGATTGTCTTTTAACGGTGTAACGGATTGAGTGTGCAAACTCGAGTGAGTCAGCACACGTACGTCATGACTCCGGCTGCACCGCCACGGAGCACAAAGGATCGTGGGAATCGACTGTTGGATGTACCTGTAAAACCAGCTGCACTTACAAAGGAGGAGGGAGATCTCATCCAAAATTAGCATCCAGAAATTTCACAACAATTAAGCTGTTAATGATATAGGTGTGATATTATCTTTATATTTTTAATTAATTTAATTTTTGAAAAAAAGTGAGTAATGCTTGCTTGTGCCTGGCAACTTTTACAGTATTTATTAATCTATTGCTAAGGTGTTTTGAGGGGTTTCTAAGGTGTTGCTAAGGTTATTCTGGATGGTTGCTAAGGTGATCTTAGTTGTTCTATTCTGTTACATAGATGTTCAATGTAGTTTTTCTCCAAAAGGCAACAAGTTTTGGAATTTGTAAAATGTTTGAATAGCTTTTTGAATGTCTGGTTCTATGCACAGAGTTTGTAAGAGGAAAAGAAACCAGAGAGCAAGAAATAAAAAATCATTTTCTGTGTTCGCAGGATGACACGTGGTCATGTTTGTGATGACCGTGCTGGTCTTCTCTCTGGTCTTGTCAGTAGCTGCAGGGCAGGCGGCATCAATAGCTCCAAACATCTGACAGCACAGACCGACTGTCTGCCTGATTACTCTGACCAGTGATCTGACCCTGTACTGCCCCCCACCAGCCAGTACTGTCTGCACACACACACACACACACACACACACACACACACTGGCCTGCTTTCTTGAGTGCCCTTTACTCAGTATTTGGTGACAAAGACCTACATTTCTGCAAATATTTAAAATATATAAGACCTACAGTCTGTAGTGAATGAAACACTGACTATAAAACAGTCACAGCTATATGTGTTTGGAATGTCATGGATATGTATATATGGATATGGATAAGTAGTGACAACATTATTGCGTACTGTCACTTTAAGGGCTTTTTCTAAAAAAAATGTCCTTAAACACACTACACAAACAGAAATGGTGCAAATTAGCACAAAATTAAAGGTTTTAGAGTCAACGCAAGCGTGTTAAACATGTTCCAGTTGAGATTTGACATGAGTGAAAATCATTTAACACAGTTACTGTCAGTACCTCTGATGTGCTGTTGACTGAATTTATCATGCATGGATTTTCCACAACCACAAATGATTTGTCAGAATGATTTTGTTATTTTTCTGTCACTTCATGATATTAAACTATTACTGAATCAGTGTTTTTACATGTAAGCTGATTTCTGTCTTTCTTTTTCCTGTAAACTGTATTCTAACTTTCTCTTTCGTGAGAATCTCTAATTCAGATACGCATGTGACTTGAGCAGACATCCAGATGAGTTCATGCGGATTACAGAAACGTTAACTGACACATTCCCGTCTGGATTCAGAGAATCTGTCACTAACCTGTTGACTAATGTGATTTATCACTGATCACAGGCACACAAATACATTCCTGCTGTTTACCAGATCAAACGTGACCATTGGGACCTGTTCTACACACTCTGATTGCATGCTCTGAAGTTGGCACATATTTTTCCAGAAGCCTTTCAATATATTTTTATTTATTACTTAAATTATTACTTATTATTACTTAAATATTTATTATTACAAATTGTATATATTTACTGTAGATAGACACTGTAGACAGATACTGTAGATATAGTAGGTACATACTGTAAATAGATACAAAAGATGTACGAAGATCTTTACAACAAATATAGCTCCTTAGTGCTTCTTAAACTAACTACTCATTACAACAACACTACTGCTCATTGCACATAGAAATGCTCACGCATAACAGTCACAGTTATTATCGTCATTTTAATGAACTTTACCGTGCACTGTAGTTTACTGTGTTCTTTGGTTTACAGCGTTCTCTAGTTTTTTTTAATAAACGAAGATACCGATGTCTAAGTCATGCATATAAGACCTGTTTATGTTAATAATAAATGATAGTGTTCAGGCATAATGTTAAAAGGCTACAATTATTCCACAGCAGTCATAAAAACATTTAATCTAATGCAGCGATCACTTCTGATTTTAATACTGGCAGTATTAGTCTTGATAATACTAGTATAAGATCAAACATATAATGTGCAGTTGCCCATCCTTAAATCAGACACATCCCAAGTAAAAATAATGAGTCATGAGTTCTTGTTAGTGGTCTGATATTAAACTTGACTTAAAATCTCATTGTCTTTAACTAACAGTTTTAATCAAAATTAATTTGCTGACACCTGTAGGCGATGCAAAGAACAATTGCAGGTGTGTGCTAGAGGTGTTGACTGGCTTTTGTCATACCTGTTATCACCTGTTTGTGCTAAACTAGACAGGACTGTTTTGGATGGTGGTGTTGTCAAAAACAAAAATAATGGCACGTGTGCATTTTTGTTCTTTTATGAAGTTCACTATCCAAAGTCACAATTTGATGATTTCTGTCCATTTTGCTGCCCATATATGCTACATGAACATTCAGTTAACATTTATTTCCCTCTATGTTCCACAGAAAACAATAAGTCATGCTGGTTTGGAAGGACATGAGAGTGAGTAAATGACAGAATTTTTTATATGTGGATAAACTGTTCAAACGTGAGACAACACATTCATCACAAATCATAACATTGGGAGGTTATGGCAGTGTGCGTGTTTATTTACATGTTGACATGCAGTGGAGCAGGAAGACAGAGCTCAGATTATGAGCGGGACATGAGTTCAGTGTTTATAACTCGGGGTTGAGACACACTCAGCTATATCGTGGTCAGTGTGAACATATAAGTGCCAGTCCGTTTGATTTGTAATCCACTTCCTGAAACACATTTGGTTACCAATTAGAGCAAAAGAGAAACAGGCTTTTAAAAGTAAAGGAGTCTTTCATGTGGCACCCTGGGAAGTTACATAAAGCCACATCACCCAAACCAGGTCCTGGAGGCATCCGACTATGTCTCTGCTCTGTAACAGTGTTGAAGGATGTAGAGCCCAAATATCCACATTTGTCTCCCACTAAACACATTTAAACTGCAGTCATGAGGCATTTTATGTCCCCATAAGGAGTAAACTGAATCATTCTCTGTCTATTATGACATGAATATAATTCATGTTGCGCTTGATTTATTTCAGCATTACATCAACACTTGAGATCGTCCTGTCTGTTTTGTGTTTCCTCGGTTTTGATTGTTTTCTGTTTATTTCAGTTTTTTATAGACATCTGGTACACATGGTCTCTTTGGTTTCTAACAGTCTCTGTATGGAGCTGTTTATAGGAGGTCCGATGACAGATCTGAACAATGAAGACATTTTGATGTTACAGGCCACAGGAAATGCAGCTTATACTTGAACCTTGACCCAGGCCGTACCGCAGGGCCCCAGTCTGCCTCTGAGGGTGCAGAGGGCCAAAGTGAACAATGTGTGTGTGCACACATAAGTGTGTTTATGGCTGGATAAAAGGGGTCGGCAAGAATGTGTGTGTGTGTGTAACTCTTTTTGTAAAATCCTATAAACAACTTACATAAAAGCTACAGACAGCTTTTTTAATGACAGCTCCTGATTCATGTAGATTATAAATGGGACAAAAATAGTTTTGTCTAATGCACAGTTTGGCCCAATATTTTTGTGTGTGATGTGCTTATTAGAGGCTATTATGTCAAACTGGACTACAAACTGTTGTTATTCGAGTCTCCTGTGCACCTAATTTGTGTTGCGTGCTGTCTATGTAGAGCGTTCCAAATCAATCACTTATTAGGTTTCACTCTTGTTAAGATGCTGCCTTGGAAAATATTTCCCATTCTACGCAGAAGACAGCAAGGCATCTGACTAGGTTTTGAAACAGAGTTCTAGAGAGAGAGAGAGAGACACACTCAGAGAAACTGATCTTGAATCATTTCTGCTCCTTTGGGAACCAACAGATTTTTTTGCATTTAACACTATCTGCTGGGTCAGATTAAACCGAATGGGAGCAGCTGTTTTGTATCTTGGCTCTGTTGGAGATGGTCAGTGTAGACTGTACTGGAGAGATCTTAATTACAGGGTGGATGTATGTCAGTAAATAAGTCGAATGGGAGGTGTTCTTAACATTGTGTGAACCCTCAGATCAAGAGTTTAAAAAAAGTTAAAAAGGGAAAAGAAAAAGTATGTATAAAATGCTGTATTTAAACAAACCCCTTAGCCTGGGTGTTAAACTGCAGAACATTTCATTGTCCTGTGCTTTCTACAGAAGATATATATGAAGAGAGATATTTATATAAATATATTTAGACCACTTAGTGATTGCTTTCAGGATGTGAAGAGACTTTCAACCAGCATAACAAAAAATATTTCTGGAATAAATTGCCTGCCCTGCCCTTATGTATTTGTAAACCCAACTTTCGGTTTCATTGAAATGATCTTTCACATCCTGTCTTTGAGGAATAGATGAATATAAGCAGTATGGATTCTAGAGGAGATCATGTATATGGTTCTGAAGTACAAAGATCTCAGTTTTCATCCATCTGGACTGTCAGTGTCACATAATGAGTGTGAACACACACACACACACACACACACAAACCCTTCACAGCCAAAAGCACCAATTAGACTGTAGAAATAACATCAGTTTGACAGCTGAGAGAGGTTGAAATGCCAGACATGAGATTGAGATTTTTCTATTTTTAAGCAATCTAAAAGAGCTTTATAAGCACAGGCAGTATTTTTAAGAAAGTGGGTATATGTAGCTAAACAGTGTTTCAGTGTTTTGTGTTTGTATATATTGTGGTGCACTGGTTTCTGTGTGTGTGTGTGTGTGTGTTGAGTAGAGCTGTAGATGAGAGAGCTGACTGTGCTGTGAGAGGACAAGAGAGCCACGTCTCCATAAATTCACCCTGATCTTCTGAACATCATCTGTCATCTGTCTTTATTCTCTATTTCTTAAAGCCACATGCAATAACAGTTTGATAACCTGATCTGTATCAGTGCATTTGTTCATTTGTTGACTGTGGTGGCTAACCATGTTACCACAGAGTTATTTGAGTTATTTTTAATTTAGTTTTTTTGTGGTAACTAGTAACTATGCTAACTATGGTTTGGGCAGGAACCGTTTTCACTATGGTAAATGTTGGGAAGGAAATGTTTTCCACTTTTTTGGAGATTATTAATATCCTTTATTAATAATCTAATATCCTTTAATATCCTTTAAAGGATATTAATCCTTTATTAATATCCTTCAGTAACTGCTTCTTTGTGCTTATTAGACCTCAAACTCAGTTAATTAGGAGCATTTGCAGTATATTTGTGGTTGAGGAAACACCAGTTCTGCCTCGTGCTTCAATGCTTCACCAGCCAGAGAAACTGTCTCTCTGAACTGTCAAAATATAAAAATATAGGCAAAAAGTGAGGGACAGAATGATGTATTGCAGCCAGTTTATTCAGCAGCTTGTGAGAGAAACATCCCTGTTTCTGTTGCCAGAGCTGCAGTGTGTTGTGGCACTGTGCTGCTCTGCTGAGAACTTCATCATTTCTTATTATAGATACATAACTTCCTGTAATTTCACCCCTGCATCTCCTGCGCTTGTGTGCATGCAGTACATGTGAAAAGATCGTTTTTTTCCTGATTCTCAGGCATTTCCTGATATGACAACACACACGTTCTGTGTGAGATAAAGGTGCAGCCTCACCGTGCAACAGATCTCCACGGGTTTCCTGCTTAGTCATACAGTGTCGTACAGAAAACTCATTCTGGGCTGTTTGATCAATACAGGGCCGTTCGCACCGAGCTGCAGGAAACAAAACTGAAGTCATACATTTTTAAAGAGAACAGAATTTCTGGAGAGTTTCAGAACCCACTGCTGATGTGATGTGGGTGTGTCCAAACAACGTTGCGTTAAACATTGACAAATGTGGAGGCAAAATGGAGAAAATGCTGTAAATGATTAAACTGCCCTGTATGATTTGTGTAGTAAAAACTGATAAAAACATATAAAACAAAAGCTTGATAATGCATCTACACTTGTTGTGATCAAATAAATGTAAATGTACTTTTGCAGTTAATTTAAGATATGACAAGTTGTGCAACCACCAACAATTTAAGGGAAATGTTAGGGAATAAAAATTGGTTTCAGTGTGAACAGGGCTGAAATCATAATTCAGATTGCATGAGCATTTACAATGTGTTTTGAATGGGTCAATCAAAGGCCTTTGTGTGTTCATGAGACATGTTGTGGCACCAACGAAGTGTCGCCTACTTGTGTGGAACCTTATAATTTAGAGCGCAGCCCTTTCACACATTCACATCTGCCTCGGCTAACCCTCAGCCCACCTGCTGGGTTGCTAGGAAACCTGCGCTTGGCTGCCAACACCTGCCCAGGTGAAGTTGAGGGCTTACCTCACCATCCAAGAAGACAAAAGACTTTGAAGACTGCCGGCGTGACACGCAGTGGAGCAGAAGAACCGGCTGAAATGAAAGAAAAGAGAAAGAATGAGAAGGAAATTTAAGGAAGTGAAGGAAAACAGAGTGGAGTTAACTTGCTTAGGGAATGAAGAATGAAGATTAGCTCACAACACTGGTTGGGAAGACCAGTAGAGACAAACAGTTAGTCTGCTTTAGTGACGGGTGTACTGTGTCTACATGTTTTCGGATTTACAGTAATACGGGATGTGTCAGAATGACTCTGAAAAGTAACTTTAATCTTTGGTCCTTTTGAAACTAATCGCACCTTCACAAGTTCCCACAGGGAGCTTTCTCAAGCTCACGCGTTTAACGTGTTAATAGTCCTTCTGGCGGCACAGATCTTTCCACTGGCTTTATTTGAAAGTTCCAGATGGTTTCACACTGAAATCTGACAACAGTTGTTCAACAACAGCCAAGAATTATACAAATACAAACGTATATGAAGCTAAATCTTCCATCAGTGTGAGTCGAGAAAAATATCTGACAGATTGTTAAAGCTCTTACAGTTTAAATGTAAGCAATTTTAGCAATCCTGCATAAGCACAGATCGACATTTTGTTAACAGCATCCATACCATAATGCAGAATACCTGGATTGTGTTTGTGATTATTTTATAATGTACGAGTTATGTTTGCCACATTCCTACAAAAGGGAAAAGGACATCCGGACATCTCTCGTGCTGCAGTAATGTACACAGAACAGCCCAGAGGTCCTGCCTCTGTGTGGGGGTCCTGACACTGGCACACTTCCTCTGATCCAGGGTCATCTCCATGGCAACCCACTTCTACAGCCTGAGTCCTGTAGTGAAGGGCCACTGAAACGTCTTCAGATTTTCATATGTAGTGCTGTCTGGAAATATTGATTTAATGGTTTTAATATTATTAAATAACGCAAAGCTTCTGCAGGTTTACGGTAGTAATACAGATTTTCGACAGAGAGCGAGAGAAAGAGGGAGAGAGAGAGAGCATTTTCTTTATATATCTGTGTATACCTGTGCATCGAATCATAGAATTTCTAAATGTTCATTATTTGACTTTATTGTTCTTATTTTTGTATAATTGAACTAAAGGTTTTTATATTTTAAAGCACCAATGAATGTATATTGTAAGTTACACTAATTGTGTAACCTAATTATTATTATGGCACTATTTCTGTATTTTTTTGTATTTGTCTTTTTGGAATAATTCCATAAAACACTAGACTAGATCAGGATCAAAATAAACTATTTTTAACAGACCAGAAATACTGCAGTATGTGAATCCAAATGAATATCTACCTTCCCCAGCAAATCTGACAACATTTTAGATAAACAAAACATAACAAATGGAACTGATGTTATCTGTTCTGCGCTGCATGTATGAGGTATGAGACAGTTATATAATCAAGCTGTAAATCTCACCGCTCTACAGGTGTATGACTATAACAATTACTGTGCTAATGTAACCACACTTCATTTGAACAGAAACTGCTGTAGTTCTGCAGTGTGTGTGTGTTTTAGACTTTCTCGCTGGAGTTTGGGTTGATTCCAGGGTCAGCTGGCTGTGCTTTGACAGTTTTATATATACTCAATACACGGCTGGCTGCGAGGATTTCATATCTTCAGCAGAGCGGGTTAATCCTGCAGATGTGACTCTGATTCTGAACTGACTGCAGGATTTATGTTAGCAGAGCTGATGAGACTCAGCCTGTTCTCTGGTCTGTGTGGTCTCTGATGATCGGATGTTTCCTGTGTTTGCTGCTCTTATGTGTTTAGATTGAAAAATTCTGCATTGAAACAGGAGCCAATCAAAGGTGAGGGAGAGAGAGGGTGAGAACGAATCAAAGATTGAGAAATATATAACCAATGAGTTTAAAACCGCTTGACTCCTCCCTGTTTCGTGCTGTTTCATATGTATGTATATACACATATATGTGTATATATAATGTTTTCTTGGCATTTTACTGCCAGTTTGTTGAGGCGTCACCCTGAGACATTATTTTATAAAGTATTCATGTTCTCATCTGTTCTGGGCTCTGACTGGCTGCCTTTATATTTCAAACATTTAAGCAAATGACTTCAGTTTATTTTAGTCCTTTAGCTTTTGTTTTGCCTTTGCTTTTTCTCTTTCTCTCTACTAAATGATTAGTACAGAGGTCCAGATCACAGACACCAACAGTAGTGCAAATCTGTTTCCAATATGACTTCTTCCTGTGAAGGCAGGAAATGGCCCTTCACTCTCAAAATCCCCAACAAAGCCTCGCTGTCTGCTGCACTAGATCTGGAAACTGCCTCTCCAGCGCTCCTGAGGTCAGTTTCCCTGCAGGAAGCCTCCAGAGTCACCCAAAAAATCTGACGCCTGTCAGCAACATACAGAGCTAACTGGACACCAAACGCAACACGATAGTAATATTTTTACCGGCTTAAAAATGTTATTCTTTAAGACTTGAGCTCTCTTGACCTCTGTTTAATAAATATGCAGGAAGGATCGTGACTGGAAAAGCAGATGTGTCAACCTAAGCATGACATTTTTGTATAAATATATGATTCTAATAGTTTTACTGACGTGACTGTAAAAACATCTTGGATAACTTTCAGAGAGAAAGTTCTTTCATTCTGAGAACATTCCCTGTTAGCTGGGTGCAGGCTACAACAGACAAGGAGTTTTGCATGGACAGGAACTACTCATAGTTTCTTCAGAAATCTAGTTTTGAATTACATAAAAGTCTACAAATTATTTATTGTACTATAATATGAGTATTGTGTTTACCCCGCTCATATGACACATGTAAACATGTATAATGTGTTCTGTGTTTATTGTATAATGTCACACAATACTTTCTGCACAAACAGATTGTCTAATGTCAGTACAGCACTAGTAGCTTTTGGGGGACGCCACCTCATGTGCACACATGGCTGAACAACAATGAAGTTTGACTTGAGTATTCCTGTAGACTCCGTCCCACAAGGTGTATGAAAAAATGCTTCATTCTGCCACGTGTCTTTTCATCCCATTAATCAACAGTAAGAGGTCACACATGCCGCCTCATGAGCCGACCTGTTGAATCTGGGCAGCGCAAAGCACACGTCTGCCTCACAGCAACATCTGTATAATCTCAGCAACACACGCACACACTGAGCTCCACACCAGCACAGTTTACTAGAATGAAATGTGTGTGCATGTACATGTGCAGTAATACTAACACACATAAATGTGTGCATTTCTGACTGCAATAAACAACTCTCACTGAGGTCTTAAGGGCTGTGTGTGTGGGGGGTTACATAACTATATATTGGGGACAAAACTGTACTCAGAAGTCAGCAAAACCTCAAAACAAATCAGAACAAAACCTCTTTTTGAGGATGTTCTCATTTGCAAAGACACTATAAAATATAGTAAATAAAGGTTTTTAAAGATGCAGTTAGTCAGATGGTGGGGCAGGGTTAGGTTTTATTGTTTATAACTAGCTGTGTATAAAATCAGTGTCAGTCTATGCAATGTCTCCATTTAGATAGACAAGTATACGTGTGTGTGTGTCGCTGGGGCAGATCAGGTAGGCCGTCTGTAATCTGAGAGCGCAGTTAGTTTGCTCCAGCACTACTCCAGCTGTCCTGCTCCTCTCTGCCTCATTACTCTAACACCACTGTGAGCATTCAGAAAAAACAGAAAGTTGCCAGGAAAGATCTGAAAAGTGTTTTCAGGTCAGTGAACAGTGTGAGAGCTCTGAAAACCTGCTTCTTATCAGACAGATATTTACGCCTTACTGCCAAACACAAGCATGAACTCTCAGAGAACAATCCAGGCTGATCTAGCATCTGTCCAGTGATGTGTTTGTAAATCAAACTTATATTGAAACCTCATTTTTCTGATGCACAGTTCTGATACGCAATCAACAGGGAACGTTCTAAGAATGTTGGCTAACAGTTCTCTCAGAGTTATCAAAATAACATTCTTGCAGTAATGTTAGTAGAACTTTTTTAACGTTATATATGTCTAACAAAAGCAAATTATAATTGCTATGTCTAGCAATAATGTTAATGCAGTATCTGAAAAAATGCACGGTTCGAATGTTCCTAGAACATTCAAAAAATATAGAGAAATTGTTAGCTGGGTAAGAGCACCACATACCATAAACACAACTATACGTGAATAAAACTTATCGCCAGCAGAGGAATTCATGCATGTTTGCTGTGACATCAGCACTCATGTACTCATGTTCCTGCACCTTCACCTCCATCTGTGTAGTAGCTCAGGTGCACCAGACAACATGAATTACAGCTGTAGGGAAACTAAATACAGGCACAGACTACACCCCATATGGCCCCTGAATCTACCCGAGACCACAGTGGTGTTGTTTTCCTTTATCTGAAGTCATGGATTTTGTGTGACACAAAATTGTATTTATGCTTGTGTAATATTGAATGTGATCAGATGTGAAGTTTTGAGTTTAGCACATGTATCTTTTTAGCAGTGTTTGTGTACACATTTCATTCAGCTGATGTTTCAAGCCTGCTGAAAACATTTAGTTTAACAATATATATTGTCTTTTGGATTCTGTGTCCAGCCTTCTTATCTAGTTTAACTAACAAGACTTTGGTCTTAACCTGCAAAATCAGCACTAATCTGAATAAAACAGCTTGCAGGTCTAAGTATTTTCAAAGGGAAAATATTAAAAACTATTGTGTGTTTTTATTATGGTACAGAAATGTCAAAAATGCAGTTTTCTACAGAAGTTTGATGTGCTTTATGAAAGTACAATAGAAGGATTATACTATCAGCATGACTTTCACATGAAAGCCAGTATAATCCCTCCCCTTCCTCTTATAAGAACACTCATTCACCCCCCACGAGAACTGAGTTTATAACTCTCACCCTCAGCTGAAACTCTCAGCGATTATCATTAAAGATAATTCACAATATCCAGCACAGACATCTGTCATAAACTGTAAATCTGTCACAGACATGAGACTCAGATGCTGTCTCTCATTATCACCGATCTGGAGATCATGGTGTCCTTGAAGATGTTGTAATTGATCTCAGATGACTGACCGTCAAAGGTCCTGCCACCGGTTCAGGGGTCACAGAGAGGGGTTACAATCACCCAAGGGGGGCAGAAGTGATGGGGTCTCTGAAACAAAGACACTTTGGTAACTCCCCCCTCGCTTGATTATCCCTTCAACAAAGAGCTTTGAGTTTTGACAAGTTTAACCGATAACCGTCTGTGTCTGATTCTAGATCTTCAGATCTTCATCAAAGAAACATTATCAGATCTTCATCCACACTTTTACCTTCAGACATTCCTCATTCTGTGTTTGTGATGGAGAAGTGTGTTTAATTAAACCTGACTGCTGTTCTTAACCTTGTCACATCCATAAAAATGTACACTTGAAAAAAACACATTTTAGCAAAAAATGAAATGGGTTTGGATAGATTTCATGTATCTTTTTCTATTCACTTAAATTAATTTCATGTCTACTACATGAAGTCAGTCAAATCAAACAGTTACCATATGGCTTGAAAATAGTTGGAAAAACATGAGTAAGTCATATGGACGATTTTATATTACTTTTAACATTTTGGACATGGCCTTAGTCCCTATTCACTTTCATTATAGGAAAAAGTTGCCTGGATATTCTTGGAACAACTTTGTGTTCCACAGAAAATATAGAGTGAAATATAAGAGTGAAACATAATGACAGTATTTTTAACTTTGCATCAACTGTTACTTTAACAAATACACAAAAGAGCAAAATTCAAAGAGAGGCCCAGTCAAAACGGCTGGAGAAACACTTTGCCCTGCAAGCGTGGCTCTGAGCCTAGATATCCCCTGACAAAATGTATGACATCAGTGTGTGCTTAGGTCTGTTTTTGTCCTACACAATGATTCTGTGTAGTAAGATGTGTAGCGTGTGTCTATAGCTAGTCTGGTGTGTGGTGTGTGTATGTGTGTGTAGTTAGTGTGGAGTGTTTGTGTGTATGATGGATGTAAAGTGTGTTCTGGGTATGATAATGTTTGACTGCGGACTCTGATAAATGAACTGAACCAGGCTGACACATGGAAACCAGATGGTAGAGAGTGAGAAATAGAAATGCAACATGATCAAATTTGTACCATTAGAAAGAAAAACATGGACTAAATTTTCACTTACATTTTCTTGTCTTTTCCCACGCCAAATTTACCTTTGATATAGTAGTTGTGTGTTGTGGGGGTTGCTAGGGTGTTGCTATGGAATTGCTAAGATGTTTTTGAGTGGTCTTAGCTATGCAGTTGTTGTTCTGTTGGTTAATGTAGGGGATGTTTTTCATCTATTTTGTCATCTTGATTGTTTAAAGCAATGGCACACCAATACTCAACAAACTTTTAAATTCTTTTTAAAATAGAGCAAAAAAAGTTTTATAGATCAAAATGAGCTTTATAGATCAGAAGCGAACACAGACAGAAGATTACTGTATTCCTGCCCTGTGCAAATGAGCAGCATACTTTTGTGTGAGTGTTGTATGATGTGTGTGTCTTTGCCTTGGGTCTGTTTATGTGTGATCTCACTGGAGGACCTTCATACAGCTGCCAGGGGAGTGTGTGAAGTAGTCAAGTGTATACACACACATGCACACACACAGATTTTCTTGGGTGTTTGTAAAAAATTAGTTTTAATGTGGTGAACTGTAAAACTCTGCTTGGTTTGGATGAAGGTTAGGTTAGGACTGTAATGATACTGGGTTTTCTCTAGAATTGTGTTGTCTGTCTGACCTTGAGGTCTGGGTCCCATCATACGCTAGAACCATGACGAGAAACTCACTTTAAAACATGCAGGAAACAAGGTCTGAACCTCATACACACACACACTCACACACCATACCTTTGCTTCTCTCAGCAGAGGGGCCTGTTCTCTTCAGACATCTGCTGTAATCTCTTTCCAAGTTCTACAACTAAAATCACTCTCCATCAAGGGCCCTGAAAATTTATCTGAGTAAAACACAATCTGTCAGTCACCTTACGACTGACGTCTACTCAAGATCCTTTATCTGTCTTTGCTTTCTCTCACTGGGACATGTAGATAATGACTAAATACAAATGAGCATTCATTCATCTCACGGGTGAGGAAGGCACTTCATTCACTGGCCCTTGAGCTAAGCTCTGTGGATCAGACTGGCCTAGTCGTCTCATTCTCTCTCTGCTGTGTGTTTTCTCTCTGATTAATCATAGTCATTATTTTAATGCAGCTGTTTTTTAGCCTGCCAGAATTATCTGATACCTCACACTCGTTTTCACTTAAGGGAAGAGAAAACAGTCACTGGTTAGTGTGGCGGCAGCAGGAGTGAAACTGGGAGGACTTCACAGGAACTGTGGAACAGGGAACATTCTCTGACTGTTGGCCATTCTCTAAATGTTTTCTCAGAGTTATCAAAAATGTTCATACAATCTACCTGGAGTAATTTGGGGTTAAATGCCTGGCTCACAGGGCCATTGTGGTGATAAGGTTCTCTCAAGTTTACAGGTTCTCCTCACTTAGGATGAAACCTGTGACAAAATAAACAGCATGTGACTCAGATAGAGCAGAAGAGAAGATGAAGACATGAGGGGGTGGATTCTCCTCAGCATGTTCAGACACTTCCACTGAAACTGAGCTCGTCGAACTCATGCGCCGTTTACTGTGATACGCGAGCCTGGATGTAACAAACACTCTCTGATTCATGCTGAATGAGTTTCTGAGGGGCTTTCTGCCAAACCTCATTCAAACAATTCATGGCTGCAGGGCAGGTGCACACACACACACACACACACACACCTGTACATGTTTACCTCCATCAGGTAAATTGCCTTCAGCTACAGATTTTGTTATTTCAGAGGCACACAGTCACAGAGTCTGCAAAACAATAATTTGACCATCAAGAATCATTTTCTCCGCATTTTTTTCACAGTTTCCTTTCTATATCTTTTAAAGAAACAGAAGAAATTTTCAGAGGGACAGAAATTTGGCTATTTACAGAAAATCTGCATTGTTCTTTAGATATGACAATAATATTTCATATTTAATAGAAATATTGGGGAAGATTTCAGTGAATGATTTCTGTTTGTCATCATTTTCACAGAACATCGACAGAATGATTTAGTTGTGACTGAATTATTGTCAGTGAGGTCATTCTGTATGTATGTGTGAGTGTTTATGTAGAAGTCAGTGAAGTGACAGTACAGCCAGAGGACTTTTACTGCTTTTGTCCAGTGTTTTGGGAAATCTGACACCTGTTGGAATCTCATTGCACTGTTCTGTTCATTGATTGATCTGAACTGAGGTCAGTGGTGCATGTGCCAAACTCACACCTCTGCTCTGAAGTCATGCATCCAGTATGCAGTCTGTCATCTCTCTCTCTCTCTCTGTTCAGACCCTGATCTGCTCATCAGCTCCATTGTGGGACAAAAGCAGAGCTTTGAACAATAGGACACGCAGACCAAACTGCTGTGTGTGTGTATGTGTGATGTTTCAAAGAACAGTAAGACTGTAGTGTCCTCTAACCGCAGGGTGAGGACAGTATTTAGGAAGTTCTTCAGAAAATGTGTGTATGATGTCTTTACTGGACGCCCCCTCCTCTGACCTCATGTCTTTTATTCTGTTATTCTATTCATGTTCTACTTACAAAACGAGAAGAAACACACCTTAGTGTGCTTTTAGAGCCATGCACAGTAATGGACTCGAGAGAAAATCAGCATACACACTGCAGTAGTAAGAGTGGTAGTGTAGTATGCATTCAGAACACACTTCTGTGAGGGACCAGAAACACAGACTTTTCATTTCCTGTCTGTGATGAAGAAACACCTCCACACTAACCAGTTTCTGAGCAGGCAGGTAACTGGATTCATTTCAGACATCACTGTAAACAATAACAGAACCTGACAGAATAGCCAGATTTAGTCACATGATTTACTATAAACCTGTTGTCTCTGCATTATACTTAGTTATAAAACTGTGTGTTATGTCATCGAGCAGACAGGTCCAGACATGGATCTGGTGAGGTGAGAGGCCAGACTCTGGTGGATTAACTGGCATTGTGTTGCAGGAGATGGGAGGGTCAACTTGTTTTTGTAATCTGCTTCACTGATTGACTAACCCGTTGTCAGTAAAGAGTCATGTTGCTTAATTCAGTTTATAGGTGCGTTAGGTACATTTTCCTCTAAAAGAAAAGTTACTTCTAAAAGTTTTACATCTAAGGACAGTGAAAGTACTTTTGAGAAATGTGTTTAAAATTCTGGGCTCTTTAGTGCTGCTATGGTTTTGTGACAGACACAATGAGTGCCACAATTTTTTGTGTAAACCGAACTAAACATTCTTAAACTAGAGCATTGGCTTTCAGTCACAGGATAAATATAAATCTGCGAATATTTTCTATGATAGTATTCATGACAAAAAACTGCTTTTTCGTGATGCCATGCCCACATCTATAGCTATAAGTAGTTCAAGACCATATCATCCTGCAAAAGTACATTGTGCACCTGTCATTTTCTCCCTACAGAAAACTTATTCATAATAAGTCACATATTTATGACATACAGCATGCATCAGAACAGCTCTTAAGTCTAATGGTTTGTTATTGATCAGTGTTCATGATCTGTGATGTTACACACACAAGCTTTAGTCTTTCTTGGACTGTCTGCAGTTGATTTGTTTTACTGACTCAGTTTTGAAGGACAGGTTTCTTTGTTTCAATCTTTTTATTAAAACCTCAGATCAGTTGAATAAACAGAAGCACTTTTTCAGGTAAAGGTCAAAGCATTTAAGAAACCAGCACAAGATTTCTTAAAAGTGTGAGTCACGGTCAGCACAGCTTATACATGACCTCTGACATTTAAGAGTTCACACACTGGTCTGAGACCAGTTTAGCTGCTCAGAGGAATCATCAGAAGAGGCTGTTCCTGGATCAGAGCAAGGCAACATTTAGCTGGGTGTGACATTTACACCTCCATCTGCTGTCTTGAGTTCAGGAGAAATTATAGAAAAATGAAACAAACTCATGCAAACCGTAAGAAATATGCCTCACCCTTCATTGCCTTCCTCGAGGTTTCTCAACAAGACTAATGTAATATTTCCTGCATCGTTGGAAGAAAATATTTTTTAAGTGTTTTACACAACTTACTACGTTCCACCTCCCAACGATCGGTTATTATTGCTAGATCAAAAAATCCTAAATCGTATGGCTTCATATAATAGATGTGCATCTATGACTTGATTTTTTAAAACAACTACTCAGGACTTTAAAATTCTTTATGACACGAGTGAGAATTTTCTCATGGTAAAAAAAGACAGTAGTATCAGAAGAGACAAAACTGAGATGGACAGAGTAGATCTTCTCAATTTCACAATAACAGTTCATCAGGAAACAGAAGACAGCACAGATACTCTGCACATCCACCATATCATATTGAATTCACATCACTGCATTTAAGAAAGCTCACATTAGCTCAATGGGAATCTGTCCTGTTTACAGCTCTTCATTTTTAATAGTTCATTCTCTCCACCCATGATAAAAACAGCCTGTGACACGGGATGTGAGATTCTGACTGATGTGTTGACCATCTATGAACAGATGCAGTCAGACTGGAGGAGAAGAAGAGTGGCTCAGATTCTCACACAATCCAGACTGTTTTAATCTATTATTCACTTTCTGTCACCCCATACAAATGTTTTATCTCATGAGAACGTCCAGTTCTAAAACAGAGAAGCCTGTTTTAAGAACACATAACAGTCATCATTTAATTCCCCCTAGCAACAGGCTCCCAGATGAATCACATTGTTTTTTTTTAAATCCAGAACACCCTTAGCAACCACATAGAACATCTTTGCAGTTGCATAGCAACGGACTAAAAACCCCTCAAAATCTCTTAGTAACGGCTTACCATTGCCCGGTCAAGCACCCACAGTGCCCCAACATGCCCCAACTAACAACTTAAAAATAATGTTTTTGATATATATGATATATAACATTAAACAAACATCCTACTAACATTACTGCAAGAACTTTCTTGAGCACTTTTAGAGAACCTTCCCTGTTAGCTGGGTTAGGGCTTGTAGAAATAACCTCCTGCATCAGACTCAGACATATACAGACACAGAGAGCTCAGAGCACTCTGACTGTTCCCTTTAGTTCACAGGCTTGTCTGGCTGCCCATCACCTGCAGGCTCCAGGATCTGCTTTAAAATAGCCCAGAGGAACAGAACCACCAAATCAGCCCCAGATGTTTATACTGCGGAAGTGGTCACGACTAGAACAGCTTAACTCATTAGTAAATATGACAGTAAATATTGTGTTTTAGAGAATGTATGAGAGATGCTCCACAAGTTTCTTCTTAATCCTTCTTCCAGGTGTTGTAGGAGGTGAAGGCACTTGGAAGAGGTCAGGAGGCCAGAGGCCATGATCAGTTTGACTATGTAGATATATTCTGTAGGACTCTGTTGGTGCAGTTTCCTGTCAGTTGTGCTTTCCCATGAGCATATCTTATCTGCCAAAACTTTGTTAACCTAATGAAAACACTTACTGAGCACGAGTCAACCCAGCTGGTTCTTATAAAGCCAGGTCGCTGATTTGAAACGAACTTGTTCTGAGAAACTTGCATTTCTGAACCAATAAGAAATCAGAAGAGATATTTTGTATGGATAAAGATATAATGTTTGACTAAAGCATTCACATCTACACATCTGTATTCCAAAATTCCTTAAAGATTCCTTGTTAATTATTTTGGCTATTTGATTATAGGATTGGAGATTTGTTCACTCTTGGCTTGTTTAATGGAAACTTTGGAGCATTATCTGTTGCTTCAAAACAATATTAATTGTACAATTTATTTTATTGTACATTTCTGCAGCTAGCAGATAAAGCTGTTATGCAAAGCAGTTTACATTAAATTCAGGCTGTACATATTGTCAGTATGTGAATTTCCAGGAATTGAACCCATGGTCTTAGTGTTGCTTGCACCTTGCACTACCAGTTGAGCTATCAGAAAGCCAAAGAATTGATTTGAATGAAGGTATTTTCAGGTCTGCTTAACGCATTTCTGTTTTTAAATCCATCCTGTGGAATATGGCAAACAAAATCAGCACAGAAAATGCAAAAAATGGATGGACAAAAACTACATTTGAGTAAATGACATCAAATATTTCTTTTCCTAAAGCATTAAAGCTTGAACAGAGCAAATAGTTTCTTCTTTAATGAGATTTGTAGACCATGAAAGACATTTAAATTGCATGTAAACAGCAGTCAACAGTATCTCGCTGTATGTCCCTCAAAGGGAATTATGGGTACTCAGAAACCACCATGAGTGGCTCTGGCAAAAAAAGACATTACGTTATCAAACACAGATTCCCTTTGTGTTTCCCTCAGAAAGACTCACAAGAGGTTTACAGGCATGTAATGACATTGGAAGGTCAGATCTGCAGATGAAACCTGAATTATTCTAACAGAACATCGCTGCATCTGTCCTGTGACTGTTTAAACTCTGGCTGTACATTACCTGTGTGTAATTAAACATCATGTAAAGGTATATAGACACAACATACACGGATACACACACTCTTAGCATCCTCTGCTGGCTTCATCAGTGAACAGGAACTTCACCAATTTTTATTGAGTAACAACATTTAAAATCTGTCTTACGTCAACCAATGCAACTCAGTTCTGCTTACTGTTGTGTATGTTGTCAATGTGCTTTTAACTAAGAAAAGTCTGTTAAGTTAACTATTGTTTATTACGTAGTTTATCTGATATATTATTAAAGAAATGTGCACTGAGATGTTAGAGTTGCAAATGTCAAGAAACAGTAAAAGTTTATTGTAAATCTGTATGAAACAGCATAAATAATGCAAAGACAAATAACACAAACACATGTTTGAATAAAGCGAAACTCCAAAAATATATATGAACTGGTCACACTGAAACTCACATTATTTGATTAAAGATGCTTCAAACACTGATAGAAAATCTGTCACTTTTCAAGTCATTGATAACTAATAAATAAAGCTCTTTTCAGTCAAATTTAACATTTTGTAAGACGACCAGCCAGATCAGTTCAAATGAACAGGTAGGATAAACAACCAAAGTTTGATAAGGGAAATTTACACCCCCTGGTGACCACTGCT